>CM068369.1:36848958-37016458 GCA_034769895.1 Magicicada septendecula
GTTAAGAAACGAGAGAAAGGGAACTTCACGAAAGACAAAGATATCACTGTAGATTTTCATTTTATTACCCCATCGCCCCGTCCTCATCGTTAATTGCAGGAGGATGTGACGATTTAAAAAAATAATTTTTTTTGTTTAAATAGCACAAATTAAATTTTTGGTTCTTATAACAAGTAAGAGTATTATCCACCCCTTATCTGTACGTAGATTCCTGTACCAACGTGCAAATTATCCAGTACGAACATGCAAAGTACGATGTTATTAAGCAAAAAATAATAATAATTCCTTTGATTAAATAAAAGACGTATTAATAATAAAGAATTATACCTAACACATAACAATAGGTAGTATAAATTATTATTAGTTAATTAATGATTAATTAATAATACTAAAGGAAAGAACTATTTTTCTCAGTGCGTAAACCGCGCCAGCTTACAGACTTCTTGCCACTAAACATTCCCCATTCGCCGGAGAAACTTCGACATGTAAGGATGTCAAAAATGTGCTGTCCAGTTAAATTTAGATGTATACCGCTGAACTACTATACAAACACTCGTCAGTTGTTATTTTGATTTGACTCAATGTAGCGTTGGAAAATAACTAAACACTTAGTAATGTAGTGAGTGAAGCAAATATTAGTAAATATGTAAAAAAAAGCAAAACTTAGCCGACACATCTCTTAACAAACCGTAAGTGGTAAGATATGTTCCTTACCATCTTTTAGTGCTGCTAAAATAAGAACAATTAATAAGTAAAATGTGAACAACCGACTCCAGAAGAAGAAAGTTACAACAACAACAGTATGAACTTCTAGTAGCAGAAGCCAATCGTCATGACCTAGACTACTATTCGGAAACAATAAACCAAATGGACCATCAAGAGGAACATCATATCACACCCAAGAGGACTACTGAAGAAGACCATCACGGATGCCCACAGCAAACTCACGTTCTATTCAGGTGATATTAAATCATAACATTTGTGCATAACCTGTTTTTTAAACAAAACGAAACAAAAGAACAGTAAAGTTTATTGTAAAGACTTTTAGATAACTTAAAGATTAACATATAAATATTTGTAATCTCTGTAATGATATAGTAATAACATTACGATGTTTAGAGGTAAAGTAATTCTGAAAATTTACACCGGACTATTCTTCAAATAGTTTGGACGAAGTTGTGATATATTAGAATACTGCAAAGTTGAGACCCGGATCCGTGGTACTTGAAATAATACATAGCTGAAATTTTTGAGATAAAAAGAGTAAAGAATATTAATTTAAAGAATATTTAATGCAGCAATTATTAGAATCTTTCTTTTACAAAAAGTAAAGTTAGTAAAAAATTAAAGGATGACCATTAAAGCCATTACTTTTTATACTTAGTTAAAATATAAGAATAAAGAGATGTTTTCGCTAATACCCCGAGAGTGAATAAATTTATGTAACCCTTGACTAATTCCTGATATATAATTTGTTATAATTTGTTGGTAAGTAAATTTTACTAACAACGGCAGCTACTTTAATTAACAGCCAACAATTGAACTGGTTCCCGATGTTTATAATGTCTTGACAAGGGAGACGTTATAAGCTGTTCGTATATACATATCCTAGGTGTTGCCATTGTAATGGGTCTAAATTTATTTAATTATTATTGTGTAATTTCGTAAATTTTATAACATGTAAAGATGAGGCCCCTTTAAGGCGACACAGAGTCTGCAGTAAATGAGTCAGTAAGTTTCATGGCCTTATATGGTCATGGTTGAATTATTAATTTAATAGAATATCTATTTATAGCCAGTGATTAATTCCACCAGTATTTTGTTGACGGGTAACAGGAAATTACACATTGAAGAGGTGAACCTCAGCCCAGTGGAATATTATAAATCTATAGGCGAGATGTGTGGCAGGGAGCAGGGTGAGACAGTGTGCGACGCACAGCATGGAACGTTTTGTAATACAAAAATCAGTCGACATTTTACCTCTCGCTGCATACAGCAGCAGTCGTGGGCGCCCGCATACCATAGAGAATATTAATTTGTGTATACTTCAAAATATAACCAGTTTTTGACTCAATATTCATCCACAATAGTGACTATGTGCAAAATTGACAGTTTCGGCCGTAAAATGTGAAAGTGCAACAGTAAAATAGAACAGTGAGACGACGCTCGCCATGTGGTGAAATTCGACGCAACATAATTAAGGGAAGTAAAACATTTCAACAATATACCATTTCAACATTTTAAATACTGTTTTTTTTTTTGTTTTGTTTTTTTATATAAATTATAAAGTTGAGCTCAACAGAATAAAAAAATAAATAAATGTGTATGTCTGTGAGAATGAGAAATTAATATAGGCCTAAAAAAGAAGCGTTGAGTTTGCGAAATTTGATATACGTATTAATAACTTGATATACGTAGTTTATTAATAATCAGTTTTACGCTTTAAAATGAAATAAGTGTGTTCATAATCTTTTCTATGTTTTCAAGAGAACATAACTAATGTTCTATTTTACTCGAAACACGCATTGTGTTAATCGTATTTTCATATTGTTCTTTGCAAATTAGACTCTATCACAGGGACAAATTTAATTACTCAATTACTGAGTAACATTGCGTATGACATATTGTTATTTGTATTTGCTATAATAAATAAATACCGTTGTATTTACTTGATTTGTTTATTGTTATTTGTATTTGCACACCGTTCTCTGCCAAAGTACACTAAATGAATTCCTGGATTATACCTTACAGATTATACTTTATATGTAAATAATAGTAATTTCAACAAATAAATAACGTGTAATTCTTCACCATCTTACCAACACTCTCCCCACTTCCGGATGCTCAGTAATTACAAAATGGTTTCCCCAGGGTTCATTAGAAATAATTTTTAAATCAGGAACAGAATTAGGTTTTTATCAATGATGGTCATTTATAAAAAATGAATTTACTTTTCTTTATTTTATATTCTTAATCTGTTTCTATACCCAACAAGTTGATCTTAATACATTTCATAACATTTAATTATACCCATAATTTGTTTACAACATTCTGTAATTAATACATATCATTTGACCCCCCAAAATATTAAAGGTATACTGTGTTCTAATCTATATTTTCATTTTCGTAAACCAACGCTTTTTATGTAAATTTTTAATTTCTTACTCTCCCTGCCACACACACACACACACACACACACACACACACACACACACACACACTGGCCAAACTTTTACATTGATTTTACATTTAGATTGAGCTCAAAAAATTTATTTATTTTTTATATCAGATTGAATTTATGGTGCTAGTTCCGATGTCTACTTATCTGGCCATTCTCGGTCGTCCGTAGTACTCATGTTGTATGTCAGTCACATTGTTCAAAATTTATGTCCGGACCCGAACTTTACGTACTGTTTTGAGTCTCACTGAATGTACACTGTCATATTTTTACTGTTAGAACTTCCTGGTTGTTACAGAATGTCTAAAATTTTTGATTACTATTGCATTTTTGAACATTGTTAGAAACTTTTGTCTCGGGCTAACGCCCGCACCATGAAAGCGTCCGCTCGGTTTTATGTTAGTATGACGACTGAGAGCGCGACAGTATATGCGTTTCAGTACCACTCCTCTGTGCCTGGAATTCCTACGTCATTAGTTTCCATGACTACGGATTTTGCTTTGTCCAAAATCATGGGTTTGGTGTCTATTTATAGCGGTGACGAAACAACTTCGTATAAAAAAACGGTGCAAAATGTAAGTCTTCTAGTGACCTTGTCTCAAACCTGGATATTCATCATTTAGCGGGAGATGACCTGTAACATTACATGATTTTGTACTACGTCTGGTAATCTACTTGTCTCTTCAGAGACTACTGAACTGTCTATGGTTTCACTCAATTTACAACTATAGTGACCTACTGTATCTCACAGTTTACACTCTGATCTTTGATAAAACCAAATAGAAGTGGGATTGAAACGTCAAGCAAGAAAAATATTATGATGGAACCAGTCCGAATAGAGGATTTACCCAAAAGAAATCACCTATCACTTAGAGGTTTTAAAGAATATACAGTTATTATAACACAGTCCGTTTGAAACCCTAACAGATCGATACAAAAATTCAAACAACCCCTGGTCCCAAACCATCAGAATTTTTACTGTACATGGTACAGTACTGAACCACCTACTGGACTTTTGTTTCCAAACATTGATACAAATATATATGAGGTGTGTTCAAAAAGTGCCATACCTTTGCTCCGGATTTATCCCATTCAAAGTACTTCCCTTTAGATTGCACACACTTCTTCCAGCAGTCCTGCCACTTTTGGAAACATGTCTGGAAGTCATCTTTTGGTACGGAGTACAGCTGCCTCGTCGTATTTTGTATGATGTCTTCTCTTGACTCAAATCGAGTCCCCTTCAGCGACATTTTCAACTTAGGAAATACAGTGAAACCTTGATATAATGCTCTTCTCCGGAGCGGCCAAAAATTGCTTTAAATCGAGGGTCGCTGTCACGTCTTCGACGCTCTCGAATAATCTTGAGTTGGTCTTACAATGTTAGGTGATGAGTTGGCTGGTAAGAAATGAAATAAAGTAGTGGACTGTATATATATTCTTTGAGTTAATTGTTTATTGAATGTTGCAAGAAAATGATTGCATGGCGCGTGCAGTGTAGCGCGGCATACATTGCCTGGGAAATAAAGTTGAATTAAATATTCAAAGTCATGATAGTGAATCGAGGCCGAGATCGCCTAAGTATTAGTGCATTAAGCACTGAAGCTCATGCTAAAAATTTGAAATGTAATATTCCGAATTGAAAAATAATTATATAGCCGTGGCTGGTGAACTGAAGGCTTGTTGCCCGTTCGGAGTTTAGCAATTAACTAACTAACTGGACTGTTGCGAGCTTGCGAGACACGCTGGCAGCAGTTTGGCGGGGGAGAATGACGTCACTGCACGCACGCCGCATTGCAGATATTATAAGTACAAAGTTTAACATACTGCCCGCACAAAATCGGGCGATTTTGCAGCTTAAGTCATTGTGTGAATAGTGCATAATAATTGGCATTACATAACAATAGAATAATGACACCAAATTCAATAATACATAACAATATGATAATACAATACTAAAAGGCCTAATAATTGACATGCATAACAATACAGCAATGACACAAAAAAATTCAATAGTACATAACTATATGATTGACATACCCAATTGATGTAAGGATACATAATACATAATGATTGACATTACATAGTAATAGAATAATGACACCAAAATTCAATAACACATAATAACATGATAGTGATACATAATAATACAATAATCCGAAAGACATAATAATTGACAGTACATAATAATAGAATGATCCCAAAAAATTCAATAACACATAATAATATGATAATACAATAATAAAAGGCATAATAATTTACATGCATAACAATAGAATAATGACACCAAAAAATTCAATAGTATATAATAATATGATAATACAAAGACATAATAATAATATAATAAGAATAACAAATGGAAAGCATGCAATCGCCCGGGACATGTCCCGGGTATGAAGCACGATAATGCGATAAAGTTCAAATCAATACATGTCGCATGGACGCTAATATAATTAATCTGAGGCCACTGGAAGTGGACATAATTTGTGAATGGGACGACGTACGATGCCATTTGCAGTGCGAACATCCGCTACGCGCACTAGGGAATCCTGACCCAAATAGACCTGAGTGACTACCCCGCGTTTCCACTGCAGGGGGGGGGATTACCTTCCAAAATAAGGACGAGTTGTCCAGGAACCAAATTTTTTGACTGGATGCGCCATCTGTTGCATTGTTGCAACTGGTGCAAATAATCCTTCGACCACCTCTTCCATATAGAGCGGGTGAATCTTTGGAGCAGCTGCCATCTGCCCAAACGACCAATTTTGACTTCGGAATAGTCAGGTTCCAGGAGTGAAGTGAGTGGAGAACCAACCAGGAAGTGCGCTGGAGTTAAAGGCTCGGGATCCCTAGTCATTTGAAATGGCGAACAAGGGGCGTGAGTTAAGGCAGGACTCTATTTGAGTTAGAATAGTCTAATACTCTTCAAACGTAAGAATGGTTCTGCCGACAACGCACCGCAAATGAAACTTGACGCTCTTGACTCCACTCTCCCACAGGCCAACGAAATGAGGTGTTGACGGGGGAATGAAGGACCATTTAATTCCTTGGGCAATGGTAAAATCCTTGGTAGTCTGTTCAAATCCGTTAGATTGGAGAAGTTTGTATAAGTCGTTAAGTGTACTGCTAGCATGACGAAAATGTGTACCATTGTCGGAGAATATCTGTGAAGGATACCTCTACAAGCTATAAACCGTTTTAAGGCTGCTATGAAAGCGTCTGAGGTAAGATCTGAAACTAATTCAAGGTGAATGGCCTTAGTGGCCATGCATATAAATAGAGCAATATAAGCCTTTGACGTCGATTTGGAACGCTGCCCGCCATGACGTATAAATACAGGACCGGCATAGTCGACTGCACACTGAGAAAATGGCTTAGCAGGAGTAACCCGGGAAGAGGGTAATTGTCCTAATAATTGGCTTGAGCCCCTAGCACGGAATCGAAAGCAAGTGATACATTTGTGTATTACTGATCGTATGTATGATTTATCATTAATTATCCAGTATTTCTGCCGTAGAGAGTACTGAGTCAATTGTACCCCAACATGGAGTAGACGAAGATGCTCGCCTTCCATGATTAGTTTACTGAGATGAGAATGCGGGTGGAGTATGATTTGGTGTTTGCTATCATAGGTAAGCTGGGAGTGCTGAAGGCGTCCGCCCACGCATAATGTCCCCGCATTGTCCAGAAAGGGGTTAAGTGAAAGAATTTTACTATTATTAGGGATAGAGCGTTGTGCCTCAAGTTCCTTGATTTCGATGAAGTGCGATCGCTGGGACTGGCGAATAAAAATCAAAAGTGTACCATGTAACTCATGGGAAGTTAAAAAAGAAATGTTTCTATCAGCTATGGGAAGCCTCGAGTTCCGAATGAATCGAAGGCAATACGAAAATACACGAAGGAGTTTTGAAAGCGAAGAGTAGTTTTCAGAGTAACTAGGCGTAGATGAAGCGGCAACCAGTGAGGTTTGGACTTGCTTACGTTGTTCTTGCTCAAGATTGGGATGAGTGCAGGGTGAATGGGCATTAAACGCACTGGTGGGCTATGATGATGACTCATGGGACAACCAGGATGGACCATACCACCACTGTGGGTGACCGTGTAAAAAACGGGGTAGACAACCACGCGATAGAATGTCGGCAGGGTTGTCATGTGAAGAGACATGATGCCAGGTTCCCCTTGCAGTGAGTCGTTGTATCTCCGCAACGCGGTTGGAGACAAATACCTTCCATCTGGAAGACTGCTGGTGAATCCAGTGCAAAGCGATCATTGAGTCGGAGTAAAAATACAAGTCGTCGAATTTGTAACTCACCGCGTTTACAACCTTGGAAACCACCTGAGCCAATAAGAGACAGGTGCAAAGTTCAAGTCTGGGTAATGTTACCTGCTTCATGGGAGCGACTCTAGATTTAGAGCATAACAAGTTTGATGAAATTTGTCTCTTTTTGCCGGCTTATTTATATAGACTTTATTTATATATTGTCCCTAGTTCGGAAGCCATTTGTTAACAAACTAATAAACAAGTCCCTAGTTCGGGTCGACATTTGTTAACAAACTCCTTTAATAATATTATAATAATTATGGATTCATAGTTACTTACCGTATGAGCGAGGTTAACTGTTCTCTGTTTACACTTTAGTTCAGGCGCCATGTTGGTGTTACCAACCTTACGTATTTGATATTATTTGGGTCCAAGGTTCTTATAAGCGAGGCTGAGACTGAACGGTTACCAGAAATAACGTACAATGACAGCATTTGTGTTAAAATAAACGGTTGTTTTTTATTGTATCATATTTGCATAATTTGTCTTCTAAACATCAAAATGGCTACAGGCATATTACATAAAGCAAAATGGCATTCCTACTTCCGCCTCTCTACACAATTAATAATTCTTTTTGATTACCCTACATATTAATTTTATTTCCCCAAAAGATTTTAAAATGAGCTGCAGCTCGACTAAACTGATCATTAAAATTTTAACATGACTTTTATAAACAATTAAGTAAGGAACACAAACCATCGGCTCATGGCGTCTCGCCAGTTTAATATTCGGCCTTACATTTACTCAACTACACACACACACTCATTCATTTTCTTTAAAGCATTGACAATTTGGATTGAATTGATCTTTGAAGATTGAGCTCAAAAACGTATGTTGATATGTAAAAAGGGATTAGTGCACTTTCCTGTTACTGATGTGGCGTAGTCCTTTTTGGGAACCTCCTCTTCGCCGGCTTGTGTTTTTCTTTTGTTGTTTTACTGCATACTGACGTTAGTAATGTTTGTTACTGCACTGAATTTACACTCTGTTTACATTTTTCTCACTAATTAAAATATTGTTACATTTTCTCTGCAATTTGTAGTTTGGCTGGTATTAGTTGCCGGACGACCTTTTGCCAGGTGTTGTCGTCTCGGTGGTAGTATGAAGACTGGGGCGGATGCAATGCAATGTACATTATTTCGTATGTGTGAGTGCATCACGTCATTGTTCTTTTGTTTCGAACGGTTCACGCCCTGTTTCATGTCATTGTTTGTTACGTCATTGTTATACTTGTTAATGACGTCCCGCCTTCTGGACCAATGAAAATTGATATTAATAGTCAGTTCGCACTTATAACGCCATCGTGTATGCTTGGCTCCACAGTCCGCTCTTGACCTTGGAATCGTTTCGCTCTGCTGAAATCTGCGTCGTTGTCTTTTTACAAAGGGAAATCGTTCTATCTATGTGTGTGTGTGTGTGTGTGTGTGTGTGTGTGTGTGTGCGCGCGCGCGCAAAAATAATGAAATACAATAATTTGATACCACTCGTACCATAAATCCGGTATCAGAATTTTCGTACTGTCACAAAATGACCTTCGCATTCTGAGTCCTCAACGGAGGGAGCACGAGTAGCAACGTCCTCCAATTGCCAGAAGTCCTTTAATTGCGATGAAATGGCATTATTATCTTCACATGCTATGAATGACGAGACAGGTTTTGTCATGTCGACATTAAAGGGTAGGTTACCCGCGAGGATGAATCCCAATTTTGTCTCCTGTATTATGGGAAAGTGTGGGCTGCGGATGAATTTGACAGATTCAATCAATTGTAAATAGTACTGGGCACCAAGTAATATGTCGTATGTGAAGAAAAATTCAGTTGCGGGTCAGCTAGGAATATGCCCTTTGGTATATTTAGGGATCAGATATCAAACGATTCTGCAGGAAGATTATTCGTAATACTGGGAAGCACAGCGCAATGCACGTTCAAATTAAAATCCATGTAACGAGAATGCAGCCTTACCCTTGTACTAAAGTCAGCTTGACATAAGGAATTGTTTATACCAGTGATGGGTAATTGAGACTTGGTTAATTTTAGACCCATGCGGCGTGCGAAACTCATAGTACAGAAGTTTGCTTGATATCCTGAGTCTAATGAAATCCTTACTGGATGCTTACTACCGGCATGGTCCGTTGTCATGCAGACAGCGGTGGATAATAGAATAGATTTGTTTGTTTGCAGTTTCAGTGGAAACTGATTGTTGCCCCTACTTGAAGTGTTATTGCCTGATATGTGGATCATTGTATGATGTCGTTTAGAACATGTCCTACAAGCAAATTTGGAAGGACAGTGTGAGTGATCATGGCCTGGACACATGCAATTTAAGCAAAGTTTATGTTTGATTAAAATGTTTTTTCGCTCAAAGGGAGATATAGCCACGAATTGTGGGCATTCAGAGAGTCTATGTTTACCTCGACACAGCTGACAAATGTTATTGTTGATATGAGTATGAAATGTTGACCTAGTGAGATCAATGGGTTTAATAGTTGTGCGATAGGGAATCTTATCGCTGACTTGTATTCTATTTACTGAACTGGTCTAGGCGCCGACGTTTTGCATTAATTGCCTTCTACCATTTAAAAATTTAATAAAATTGTTGAAATTAGGGTATCGCTCGTCGGACAGACTTTCCTTCCATAGTCGGCATGTCTGGTTGTCGAGTTTCTGCGTTAAATAACGAAAATAATTTCAAAGGTATTTACCGGTAAACTTAATGAATTTAAAGCATTTATATTTGTGGTGATTTCGTCAATAAATTTTGAAATGCCAACCATGAACTCGTGCTGAATGGACTTCATGCCCAAGACATTCTCTATATGATACGCTGAGACAATTAATTTACTATCATACCTGGCCCTCAATAGATCAATGGCTACCGCATAATTATCATGGGTGATTGGGAGAGATTTTATTACATTTAAAGCCTCGTCCCTTAGTGAAGAATGTAAATAGTGCAATTTCTGAATGTCCGTCAGGTCAGCGTACTAACTCCAAAAACATGTTGTAATAATGCTGCCAATCAATAATGTTTCCTGAGAAGCAGGGCAATTTAATTGGCTCTAACTGAATAGGGGAGGTTTTAATTGGCGTAACTTCCGCTTGAATCAATGGTTTCTTGTTCACCTCTTCTACACGTTCTAATAAATTGTGCAGCTTGCACTCAATAGTACAGAGATCATCCTCTGTCTGAACCCTGTCACTTACCGATGCGAAATCAGACTCATCAGCCTCAATTTGGGTCTGAATTTCATCACACTTCGCGGACAACTCCATCAAGTGGCGGAGTTTAATTTTTAAAGCATGGTGATCATTTATGTCAGGATCGCAATTGTCAGCGAAGGTATTTATATGGGATATAGAGGCCTTAATTGTGCCACGTTTTTTAATTAACGCTTTCACATCAGTCATGATCGAAATGCAAGCCGTGATTCGAAACACATAGATAAATACAGAGCAGGTGAACAATTGATGTAATTTGAATACTTTACTAAATCCTGATATAATGCGGGAGCCAGTGATCGGTATGCAACTTAATCTATTACTTATTATAATAGGTACTTATTTTCTTTAAAAAATAGTTATATGGAAATTATTTGAAAATATGCCTCATTCAAAGTGAAAATATACATATAGCATCATCACATTACTTAAGTTTCTGACTGAATTATTGTAAAATTGCATAAATGAAAATTATGCGAAAATACAAGTCTATGGTCACTGGACACTAATTTCTGTTTATATAAAAATTATTAATGATTTTATATCAAATGCTATTAACTATATGTGCTAAAATATTACTGACTTTACTGTACATAAAATTATAAATGAAAAACTATAAGAAATACAAGTTCATAGTCACGTGGATCATGAGTCCCCGGCATGTTCAAGATGGCTCCGTTGCCTGTTGTTTCTTTGGTGATCCTGTTCGGCAGGCCTTGGATGGTGGCGCAAGTCTTGTTTCCGCTGGTCGGGTAATGCTTGAAGCTGTAGCTCTCCGTTTAAGCTTGAAGTTCTAATTTTTCGCTGCTGTACAACAAATGACGATGAATTGTAATGTCTCGCTGTCTTAGAGATGATGCCCTGCAGAATCTTGTAATGTCAAGTATGAAGTTTTTTTGAAAACAATGAAGGTATGCTACGGCCAGCTATCTTAAGTTTGAGAATATTCGGGCTTGAACAAAACGTTGTTTGGGCCCATTACAATGAAATATAGATCAGAATCTTAATCCGAATCACGATCCGAATCTGGTCCGGAGGACCAAAAATGTCACGTCTTCGACGCTCTCGAATAATCTTGAGTTGGTCTTACAACGTTAGGTGATGAGTTGGCTGGTAAGAAATGAAATAAAGTAGTGGACTGTATATATATTCTTTGAGTTAATTGTTTATTGAATGTTGCAAGAAAATGATTGCATGGCGCGTGCAGTGTAGCGCGGCATACATTGCCTGAGAATAAAGTTGAATTAAATATAATTAGTAAAATAGTTTACCTTTTTCTTGTCCGTCTGGTGGCCTTTTTTCTATATTTAATTCAACGCGTTTCGGGACGTATGCCCCATCATCAGGATTATCCCTTGTTGAAGTTCGTCGATCATTAAAATATTAAAAACACTGTATTAAACTATTTTACTAATTATATACTATAAGTGGCCTGGATACCGAAAAACATGGATCTTGAATTAAATATTGAAAGTCATGATAGTGAATCGAGGCCGAGATCGCCTAAGTGTTAGTGCATTAAGCACTGAAGATCATGATAAGAATTTGAAATGTAAACACAATTCTGTACCGTTACATCCGAATTGAAAAATTATTATATAGCCGCAGCTGGTGAACTGAAGGCTTGTTGCCCGTTCGGAGTTTAGCAATTAACTAACTAACTGGACTGTTGCGAGCCTGCGAGACACGCTGGCAGCAGTTTGGCGGGGGAGAATGACATCACTGCACGCATGCCGCATTACAGATATTATAAGTACAAAGTTTAACAGTCACTTTAAAGGTTCCAAGTTTAACTATTTAATTTGCCGGGACTGTGAAAAATGAGCTTTACATCAAGGGTCACGTTATATCACAAGGGTGTTATATCAAGGTTCCACTGTAACCAAAAGTCACAGGGAGCGTACTCATGATGCACTATCCCACATGAGTCAAAACAGTCCTGCCAGAACGTGGTTCGCTGTCCACTGATGTGCAGCCATCTTTGAAGTGATTGTACCACTTCTTAATACGTGTGACACTCATAGCAAAACACTGCTGAATTTTTCGAATAGTATCTGTTCGGATATCACCAAGTCAATGGCAAAATTTAATGCACTACCGCTGCTCAAGGTTTTTTGTCATTTTACAATAAATGAAATCTGACGGGCACTCGATACACGTACTTACTGACACGCAGCCAGACAGCGACTGATTCGTTGTAGCAGGACGGCGGCAGTTAGTGCGTGTGCTAGGATTCACTGTATGCCTGTACTCAAGGGCAACGCCCCTGCTTCATTTGATCGTGCATGAAAAAAAAGGTCAGATTCTTTTTGAACACACCTCGTACATACTGTGTTGGCGGATACAAACAGTGCTCATAACACAGACTCCTAGGAGACAAAGCACAGCCTTCATCAGTGGCAAACAGACTAGAATACACCATTCATGATGGTCATCATCTGTACCCCATTCTAGTGGACTCATCCCCTTATAACAAACATATCAATGTGGATATATGCACTCATAGTGAGGTGAACTTTTACTGGATAATGTGTTGTCAGAGCATGAGTTGGTTTACAAACTTATTCGATTAAGCTTTGGACACCAATCAGAATTCAAGGAAACAACGCTGTCAGGATGTGGCTGATATATTCTTTAATTGCCCTTGCTTCGATAAGGCCTAAGGAACAGTGCAGGCACTATTCCCACACCAAACATTAACTCCACTATGCATTGTGGACTGTATGCTAGCATCTAAGACGTATGGAATTTAGTGTGTGATTTTGTTATAATTGTTACTTAAGAGATTAAGAGCTTTGGTATGCAGAAAGGCTATGAAATAGTTCCTAGTAAAGCCAGTAACATTATGAAAAGATGTCTACATGTCATTATTTGAAGAATCCATCACACCTATGTACAGTATATGCTTCGTTCGTTGTGACCTATCTCCAAAAAGAAATGCCTAGCAGTAGTCCTCCAAGGTAACATAAACAAGCTCTGTGGTTAAAAAGAAAGTTTTTAGTGGGTAGACTAGTCTCTGGGAGTCCCACATAGACAGGAAGAATTGGCTTCCTGTGTGCCACCACGCATTTTTTACCTCTTTCAAATAAACATGCACACACACACACACACACACACACACACACACACATTGCAGTTAACTAGCATGAATACTCTATTTCATGTTTCCCGGTTTAACACTTTTGCAAAAATTATTAACACAGCACAAATTTCATATAATTCGTTTCGATGGACTATGAGGTAACTCAGTTCAGTTTTACTCAACACTTCCCCATTGTCTTTGTCCCTTTTATTGTCACCTGTGCTTTAAACACCAAAAAACAATCATCTTCCCAAAGTCTTCAGAAAATGAATGCAAAAACATCACCACTTAAAAGTAAGACCTGACTCACCTTATTCAGTCTTGCCATGACTTTCTCTACGTGTTCCTGCTGCTTTTTCTTTTCGTCTTGTAACTTTTCCATCAACGCATTGTATCTCTCAATTTCTTTTTTCTGCTTGCTTGCAGGCTGTAAAACAATGAGAAGCTTAAATCACAAAAAATACTGATTAAATTTATGTTTATAAAGACAGATGCTTGTCTGTTATCAGTAATCTTGTGATTTCAATCCGATGAAACAGACATGATTGTATTGACATGTCTACATTTGAAGAAGGAAATGATTGCTGCTCTACAGCCATACTTAGCATTTATGATGATTGTTCTGGATTAAAACATTGTACATTCACTGTAACTTACATGCATGCATTGCACTGTACATATTTCAGTTTTATTTCACATGTTATGTTTTAAGTTATTGTAATATAAGAAATTTCAGTTCAGTTTAAATTTATTTTAACTCGTTTATTTTTGATATTTTGTACTTTAAGTCATTTGTAACTTACTCGTATTTTTAACTTGTTTGTTTATGAAGTTGAATTTGTGATGTGTGTGATATCTTCCTATTTTATGAAAATTATATACACTGCTCAGCAAGTGTTTTAGAAAAGTAATTTGTGATCTTACAGAGATAAGGTAGGTTAACAGGTGAGAAACTTGTGGTAAGGATTCCAAATGCCATTTGTGACGACTGTGCATTTACTGTTGGCATGAACGTCTACAGTCAAGTTGTGTTTTTGTGTCAAAAAGCTGAAAATGTGTCAAATTGCAGTAATAGAGACTAAAACTGAGATGTTTACTTTTCCATTACAGAAGGAGCCAGAGAATAGGAAGTGGGAGAGGGTGGGGGGAGAGAGAGAAACAGGAGGGAGATAGAGGGGGAGAGATAGAGACTCAATGGCGATTTGAACACTGGAGAAACAATGCAGGCAGAGTGATACCATAGCAGTGCATCTTCATTGAGCTAAACAAGGAAAAGAAACAATGTTGTGGAAGTCGCTAATTGTTTACAGTTCATTCTATTCAAAGAATAAAAAAGAAGATTCACGCAAGTTCCATCATTTATTCAGACTGCTGAAAGGGCTATAACTGTGTAACCACCAGATGCCTTGTGTGACCACCTTACATTCAATTACAGATATATTTTGTTCATTCTTCTTTATGCACTTGCACCCAACACAGAAAAATAACCCATTATTTGTTACTTATTTTGTTGTAATAAAGACGGTACATCTAAAAACATAAGGGTT
Source organism: Magicicada septendecula (assembly GCA_034769895.1). Classification (NCBI taxonomy): domain Eukaryota; kingdom Metazoa; phylum Arthropoda; class Insecta; order Hemiptera; family Cicadidae; genus Magicicada; species Magicicada septendecula. The sequence continues at coordinate 36,864,302 of CM068369.1, forward strand.
ACATTAGATATCTACAATTTAACAAAGTCATGAAACAATAAAGATGACAACATTATAATATAAATAAATAAACAATACCAGAAAACTGGCACAATTTTCTCCCACCTTCTGGGATACGAATAGTGTTTAATGTTTTGTACAGATTTTTTACAACTTCACTTTAGCGAGTACAAAATATTGCACTACAAACATTTGCACCAAATATCTGTCTACAAATATATGCAGAAAATAGAATTAAATTAGACTAGTTGATTTGCCACGAATAAATTGAAGGTTTTCATAAATTGGGCACTACAGGTTCTCAGAAACAAAAGATTTCAAAAACATGTTACAAGATATGCAAATACCTGGTTGCCATCAATTTTATTGAAGTTTAGCCATGAAATCAGTTACCTTGGAGCACTTGTAAACAGCACTCTGAACACAATGTTCAATGTACAGAAAACGGACACTTTTTTTAGATTTTATTTGTTTGATTTATTTTTAAAATGGAAATAAAGACTATGTGGCAAGATTCATAGAAATCTTAGAAATAAAACAAGACGCAGCACAAGGATTAAATTTTATAAGACAATTGCAATACCCATGTTGATTTATGCGAGTGAGGTGTGGGTCATGACAAAAATGGAAAGCGGCAAGGTTCAGAGTGCTGAAATGCAGTTTCTTCGAAATACTTCAAATTATACATTGCAAGATAGAAAAAGGAATGAAGATATCAGAGCAGAACTCGAAGTAAATGGCATAAATGGAATTATTTCAATTTACAGAAGACAATGTGGAATCATCTGCAAAGGATGACAAAGGATCGATTGCCGAAAGCGGCACTGAACTGTAAAGCCATTGGTAGAAGAGACGTGGGTCATACGAGGATGAAATGGGTACCGGAACAGGTTTATATAACATAATCCTTGTAGAGAAGAAGACGAAGAAGAAGAAATACAGACTAAATAAAAAAATAATATGAAAACTATTAAATACGAAAAAAAAAAACATGTACAACAATAGGCACATCTGTAGAAGACTCAACACCAAAGTAATAACAGGAACTTTTTAAGTTGCAGACGAATAAATTACTGCACTGTACATATCATAAACACAGTTGGATATGTTGCAGGTTGAATAAACATTCGAAGGTTACCTCTTTTCTACCCATTAACAGGACAAACCTTCAAAAACTGGAATAAACATTTTAACCATCTTTGTAGTTTTCTGTCTTGTTGAATATGAATACTTGTGCCCAGATCAGTTGTTGCTATTGCTTCCTTTTGGCTTTTGGTAGTTTACAACAGTCTTATTGTGTGTAGGTGTGGTACATAGTTTTGTTTTTTGAATGTTTCTAATGTTAATTATTTTTTAAACTGTGTTGTGTTTTGTGTTGATTTATATTTGTTATGGTATTAGTTTCTGTTGAGTTTTACGTTTATGTATTTGTAAGTTTTCCCATACATTCATCATTGTCTCTTTGTGTGGTATGTATTTTATCAGTGTCATGTTGGTAATGTCTGTATTCATGTCCTGTATTTATTGCATTTGTGGTCAAATTTGATTTATATATACTTGGTTTAGTTTTTTGTATGGGTTTAGGTGTTAAAAATCATGTTTTTTCAAATGTTTTTTGTCTGGTCTATGTAACACCAGTTACAGTCTTTGCATTATATTTTGGTTATGCCATTGTATATTGTATCATCTTTGATACAATATATGTGTGTATGCCTTATTACCTTCGAATTATAACTGAATGAGAATCATTTTATCTAAAAAATCTTAACTGAACAAACGAGAGAAGTTATAACTAACTACACTATGGATGAGAGAATATATACAAGACTTACTATTCAAGTTACTACCTAACCTTACTACTCAAAAACCACGCAAGCAAACAAGATTGAAAATGTACTCCAAATACATTATTGTCTTTAGTAGTTAAATTCACAAGAATTACTATCATGATTACTATGTTCAATACATTATAATAAGACAACGCCCTTAATAATGGTCAATTCCTTACAAGTAAAGGTCCTTGTAAGATAATCTTCTGATGTTCTGTAAGGTGCACAATTTTTAATAAAATATTTTTTTAAATCTATTAAAAACACAAATTTGTATATAATTCAAACAAACACAATGGAACATAGAATCTTAGGAAATTGAAAGCAAATACTTAAATTTCAAACTATAAACTATGTTGATAGATACGTACTAGTTCCTTTGAGTCAGAAACACCAGCCGCCATCTGTTTCAATTTATTGATTTCCCTTTCATATGCTTGCACTGGTACAAACAAATCAAACATAGTGAGTGACCAGAAAGTCACCAAAAACTGAGGTGAGATGTCTTCCCATACTTTTGATGGGTGCAATGGACGTACTGATGCAGCGATTGGCCCCATTATTTCCATAACAGCTTCAATATACTTTGATCGTTTTGCTTCAGCCGGTAACTTTTTACTGTTTGGTTCAGCTTTTCTAAGAGCATCGTATTTTGTCTGGAAATTTTAAAATACAATTTAAGTCAGTATACTATTCTAACATGTTATTAAAAATATATTACTTATAATAAAATTAACATATGTGTTGTTAACAATATTAAGAAAATACAAGACCCATCTTGACGACCATCTTCGACGTTATCCTACTACCAAATCCTATACATCCTCACCCACTTAAAAAAAAAAATAATAACAGTTGAAATACTTAGTGATTATCACAATCATCATTATAACTTGTCATAGTATAACATCCTTAAATTCATAGTGACCATCAATCAATGCATTTTTCAGTGATGGATTAGTGAGGATCGGTCAAAAATAACACAAATTTTTAACTTATTTGTGTCGACATTTCGACAATCTTTATTGTCATCATCAGGACAATTGTTACTGTCACAGTTGTGTGTCTGGCGTCAGCAACAATTGTACTGATGATGACAATAAACATTGTCGAAATGTCGACACAAATAAGTTAAAAATTTGTGTTATTTATTACCAATCCTCACTAACCCTTCACTGAAAAATTCATATTACAACAGTTAATACTGTTCTACTAACAAAGAAATTCTGAAAAAAAAAACACTAAAATGAAGTATACGTTCGTTCTACTAATTATATTATCAATCAGTAAAGCAAAATTTTCAATATTTATAATCTGCAATATAATTTAATTTATAAAATACCTAACAAACTCCCAGGCCAGTTATATTCAAACGGCCAAAATCAGATTTCTCAGGCACATGACAGAATACCTCCTCAAGATTGCAAAAGAAATGTGAATGCATTGCAGGAACAGAAAATTATGAGTATATGTAACGTAATAGGATTGCCCAAAATGGTTGGAACACCTTAACCGAATGGATGACTGCCATATCCCGAAACAATTATGGAAATATAAGCTGAAAGGACAGAGAAGTCTGGGGCATCGAAAGAAGTGTTGCAGTAGTCTATCTACTTGGGACATAGCACACCATTTTTGGTTTAATCCTTGCTGAAGATGATGATGATGGCCTGCAAACTAGCAATTTTGACACAAGTTTGGTCGAACATTAAAGTAGACTTGGATCAGGTTTTGAATACAAATACAGTGGAACCTTGATATAACACCCCTTGATGTAACGGTCATTTTTGACGGTCCCAGCAAACTAAATAGTTAAACTTGGGACCTTTACATAAAGCCACCCTCGATTTACAGTGCTTTTTGGCCAGTCTGCAGAAGAGCGTTATATCAAGGTTTCACTGTATAAACACTGAAGCTTAAATTGCATAACCAGTGTTCAATGTTTACTGTCAAGGACACAGAAATTAGTAAAAAAACAAGGTGACAAATTTATGTACAAAATCGTGTTAATTCCAAAATGTAGAATTTAAAAAATCACTCTCAGGGAACATGTCTAATGACTGATAACTCTAATTTGCAGCATTCTGTTTACGTTAAGCTAAGTAAGATGAGGTAATTTCATCATAATATGTTCTGTTCCTTCAGCCAATTCTAACTGTTTCAACCATTTTTATCCTTTTATCTCGACTCTATAAACAACTTGAAGCTAAATATATTCACAGTAAAATCACTGCCTGTCTTTTTTTATACTCAGATAATGGGAGGCCCTTTAAACAGCTATCACACTACTAAAAAAATGTATATTTTCAAGAGCCATTTTCATTAATCTGTTTCTTTAGATGATGATGTGCCCAGATCTTGAACTTCTGACAACTCTACCACAACTGTTTTCAATGGCCAAATTCAGTCTGGACAACAATTTTACACACACTAGTCTCTTTACATCATAAAAATGCTGTCCTACCTTAAAGCAGAAATTAACTACCCAACTTGTTCTTAATGATTCTACCACAGCTCTGAGTTAACGACTAAACCTATTCATTATCAGACTTAACCAGTCTGATCAACTGTAATCTATATAAACATCCGGTGCGCAAACTTACTGTCCGTATCTCTTTGTGACAGTACAAAAAGGGGACATAATTATTTCATATGGTGTAATAATCAGATCTGGGTAAAACTAAATAAAATATGACTTTCGAGAGTGGAATGGAATGAATCAGACCGTGTGACATAGTCATTGACGTCACAGAATATATAAACCTAACCATATATGGGCACGAATTTTCAGCTATTCAATTGACGTCATGAGAATATCACAAGACGAACACATGTTTTAGAATACTGAGACGCCAGTCGAACTTCGAATTGTTCCAGAATATTTCGATATGACGTTGACCGCAACGAGTGGGTACCACGTGACCCACCCGTAATATATACAATGACCCGTCGCCATTCACCCAGTCTACAAATAACATCTGAAAGCAGAATGTAACAGTACATAATGACCCAGTACCATAATTATGGGTTATATAGGTATTTTCAATGTTTTGTATTATGTATTATTTAAACACAGAATGGTTAGGTCCATTGTCCCTCTGGAAAAAGGAACAACGCAAATTCAGCCAGCGTAAGACACCAAGGTCGCCGAGGGACGTGCTGAACTCAAAATATACCATGGCGGTGTTTGTGACGAAAAGACTACAATATGAATTATGATTGGGCTATAGCACGGCTCCGTCATCGCTAAGAACAATGACGCACTGAATACAATGTGTGCAACGAGGTGTTGTCCAGCAAGACAAAGCTGGATGACGTAAGAACTACCCACACAAGCGCAAATTTACATTTGCCTCGATCTCATTTCAACGCCATTCTTCATAGCAGCCACAGCGATGTATCGTTGTGTGCATAAAATTTGACAATAGTTTAAATTTAATTGGCCAAATGTTAGCCATAGTAGTGGAGCAAGAAAGGCTCATCTTATGTTGATAGTATAAAGATACCAAATATGTAAATTCAGTGCAAACACCTATCTAATTGAACGGCAGACCAAAAGGCGAACACCGGCCATCACCATGGGCGTCACCCACCAACAACGGATGGACATCAACACCTACTAATCAGAGAAGTTCCTTTTTGTCATTTTATCTTTAATGAGCTCATTAATATCAAATTGTTAATCACAAGAATGTACGGGTCTAAAATTGAATGTGTGCGAATGAAAGAGTGAATGTATGGCCATAACCACATATGCCGAGGGCATTGGTTTGTGTAAGAAATAATTAACTATTAATAAATAATTTTGAAGCTGCAGCAATAAAGTTAAATTGATATTAATCCAGTAAATAAAGAAATCGAAAGAATACCAAGAGATAGAAAAGTAACCGCCATTTTGTTTTGGGTCGTATCACATGACGTCACTTTTGTGAACACATGGTTATGTATGTACTAACTTAGAGTGAATTAAAATTGATGGTTAACCTCCAGAATATTTTGTTATCAATTGTGTCGTCAACTGTGTTTCAAAATCTTCCTGTACCCGAACCCTGGAACCCCTTAGGTATAAAACAGTTTATAAAAGAAGAAAATGAGCCCGGCGACTAATGAATTTGGTAAGTACTCAGAAATACCAAATTATGGTATTTGTCATACATATCTTGTTAGAGTATATGTAATAATAAAACAGAAGCATGTGGTATATTACAATTGCCGCCCTCACTGGGACTTTATATAAAAATTAATTTATATAAAACAGATAGATCGAGAAACACAGAAGATGATATATAATGAATGAGAGGTTATGTTGACGAAGTTGAACAGTTAAGTACGAGTTGAGTAAATTGCGTAGTCAAATACAAATAAAAGATAAATAACCATTTAAAATATTGAAATAATGATGGCAGAAAACAATAATAGTGTAGAAATGAACAGTACAGACACAGAATCAATTTTGTTAGACAGAATAAGCGCGAATTCTACACCTAGAGCAGTTGAAAATAAGATATCATTGGAAGATCTATTCACATTAATTAAAACGCAAAATAGAGTATTAAAAGAAATTGACGAGAAATTTGATAGCCTTGAGAATGAATTAAAGAAACAAAACAATGTACAAGATGTAAAATTGAACCAAGTAGACGAGAAACTTAAAAAAGTTGAAAACGAAATACGTAAACAAAATTCCAATGTTAATGAGAAAATTCATATAATAGAAACACAATGTAATGATATTAAAAAGCACACAGAAATTGTAGACGAGCAAGTTAAAACTAAGATAAGTAATTTAGATGATAGAGTCAAACAAATCAACGAAACCGTTCAAAATCAAATAGAAATCCAGAGTAGAGAAGTGGAAAATAAATATGTAGAGATAGTAGAACAATTAGAAATTAAAACTAAGAATGAAGTATACAACCAGTTAGAGTTGAGAACTCATATTTTACAAAATAAAGTAGAACAATGTGAATCAGATGTAGTAGACCTAACCAAAAATATTCAGACAATAGATAGCACTATATCAAAACATGAAAACAGTACAACCAATAAGATAAGTATGTTGCAGAATAGAGTTAAAGAAATAGATAGTTTAAGTGTACAAAATTATAACGATGTGCATGATAGATATAACCTAGTTGAGAGTGATTTAACAAAAATGAAAAATGAATTGCGGGGGGAGACAAGAAAAAATTTAACGGGAAATGTGGAAAGAGTTGTTATTACGAGAGATCTGTACAATGAAATAGAGTTAGAATCATTCAGTTACGAAAACCACTCAATACACCCCATGCGATTTATTAACCAAACCAGGGAGTACCACCATTTTAGTAGTAGTAATTGGGAGATCCAGTTAACCAAAATAATCAGATGTTTTAAGGGCAGTGCCGCGGTATGGGCAGAAGCACACAGACTAGAGTGGGGTAATTATGAGATGTTTGAGCAAGCTTTTAAGGGAAAGTATTCCAGAGGAGGAACAGGAAGCATTGAGGAGTAAAATAATGGGAACGGGTAATTTTGGGAGCCACTCAAACAATAACATAACAATATATGTGACACAGTTATACAATGAAGTTAAATATTTAGAACCTCCAATTCCTTTTAAGTCTTTTGTAAGGTACGTTAGTAAGCATCTACCTCGAGAGGTTCAAATAACATTAATGACTAAAGAGATATCGAATTTAAGCGAACTTGAGAAGGTCCTTGATATTTTGCAGAGTATTAGGGATAGGGAAGTGAATAGGCGATTAACACCGGGTAACTATAAATCGAATCAGATAGAGTATAATTCACAAAGAAACAATTACAATGAACATAATGTGACTAATAAAAATAACCATTATAAACCAGGTGAGTGGAGATGTTATAGGTGTCAACAGGAGAATTTCCCATTCCGGCGACAGTGTTTCAAATGTAGAACGCCTAGAGAAGGACAACAGAGGAGAGACGAGGCAAGACGGGACAAACCACAAGGCAGAGAGACACCCGAAACTAGAGGAGCGGTGGAAAACAACCAGAGGCCAGATAAGGGACACTGAGGCCCCTCCACTAGCTGACACCAGGAAAACTAGAAACGACAGTGGTAGCTAGGACCCGACCACTGTTCAGGGAAACGCAGGAGGTCCAACCAGTCGAGGAGATATACAGCCATGTAATAAAAGCAGATATTGTCGCTGACCTGATGGAAGAAGAAAACAATGCCAACAGCGAGGTGGGAGCAGGACTGACAGAGATTCAGGTAACTGTAGGAAATAAGAATTTTAAAACATTGATAGATACGGGTAGCGAAATGTCCGTGATCGCAGAGAACATTTTAGCAGAATTAAGAGAGTTTAACAAAGATATTCCAATTTTACCAGTAGCAGGAGTCACGGTAATAGGAGTCACGGGTGTACGCAGCAAGAGAGTCACTAAACAGATACATTTGAATTTTCTAATAGATAATGTAGAATTGTAAACACATTTTTGGTAGTAAGAGGGTTCAGTTTAGATGTCATACTGGGTAACGATTTTTTGCAAAGGACGAAAGCTGTTATAAATTTTAGAGAGAAGATGATAGAGTTAGATGGGGGTGACCGGTCGGTAAGAGTAAAATTTGAGCGTACAATAGATAGAGTTAGAACGTGCGGAGTTAAAATACTATAGAAGGGTGTAAGTGAGAATAATTTAGGTACCATGGTAAGTGCATGTATAGAGACAAAATATATGAGTGAGTTGGAGAGTGAAAAGAGTAATATTAATGATGGCGTATGGGAGTTAAGGGCGGATGAATTTTGCAGTGAAGGTGAGGTGGTAAGGAGTGGCCAGCGTGCAGCGTTATGGCAGGTGATAGTGAGGTATAGAGGAGTGTTTGCCGAGGTACCAGGAAGGGCAAGAGAGTATGAATGTGTATTACAAATAAGGGAACACACACCGTTTATGCAAAGGAGCTACCCTGTCCCTTACTCAAAAAGAAGAGCGGTGCAGAGAGAACTCGACAGGATGGTAGAAACAGGTATAATCGAACGGTCAGTATCGCAGGATTCTAATCCACTAGTAGTAGTAATCAAGAAGGATGGACGCGTACGTTTGTGTCTAGATGCCAGAAGAATAAACCAGATCATAATTCCCGACCGAGAGTCACCAGAGCCTATCAATGAGATCTTCCAGAAGTTCAGTGGAGTAAAATATATGACATCGTTGGATTTAACATCTGGATATTGGCAGGTTCCGCTAGCAGAGGTTAGCAGAAAGTATACAGCATTTTTATTTAATGGCCAGTTTCGACGTCTACCTTTCGGATTGAGCACCAGTGTCGCCAGCTGTATAAAGTGTTTGGACAAAATTTTGCGACCCAAAGACTTAGACTTTTTGACGGTCTACGTGGACGATATTTTGATTGCATCCAGGACCTTCGAAGACCATTTAGATCACTTGGAATATGTATTGGCTAAACTAGAGGCAGGAGGACTCACAGTGAATTGGGATAAATCAACATTTCTGCAGACACAGGTAAAGTTTTTAGGATTTATTATCACGCCTGAAGGAATCTCAGCGAACCCCGACAAAGTCGAATCAATCATGCGTTTCCCTGAACCGAGGAATGTGAAACAATTACAAAGTTTCCTTGGGTTATGTAATTTCTACCGGAAATTTCAGCAGAATTATGCAGAGTTAACCACAAGATTGAGCGCAGTACTCCAGAAAACCAAACAATGGAAATGGGGAGAGAAGGAGCGCACAGCATTTGAAGAGATAAAGAAGAAATTCAGTCAAATGGTAATGATGAACCACCCAGACTTCGAGAAAGTATTTTATTTACAAACGGATGCGAGCAATGTGGCCATCGGTGCAGAATTATACCAAGAAGGCGAGGACAAGGAGCATAAGGTAATAGCATTTGCAAGTAGATCACTGATCCAGGCAGAGAAGAACTATACGACGACGGAGAAGGAGTTATTGAGCATAGTGTTCGCCGTTGGAAAGTTTCGATCATACATTCTAGGAAATCGCACAGTAATTAGGACGGACCACAAAGCTTTATCATTTTTAAACACATGTAAGCTTGCTCATAGCCGTCTAACCAGATGGGTACTGATATTACAAGAATATAATTTTGAGTGGGAATATATCAAGGGATCGGAGAACAAGATACCGGACACTCTGTCAAGGATAGACATGCTGCACAACAGAACAGGTAGAGATTTAAAGGAAATCGAGATTTTCAAGATCAGCCGAGAGGATAAAATTTTTGGTGCGGAGATGAGAGACATCCGGACCATCCAGCGAGCAGAGGACAAGTCAGGTAAGGTTATAGAGAGTTTAGAAAAAGAGGAAAGTGGATCAGAGTATAGTCAGTATTTTCAAGTTCATAATGGGTTATTGTTTTAGAGGATAGTATGGGTGAGCGTGTTTGGAAATTAGTAATTCCGGAAGGGTTAGTTGATAATGTTATTTGGGATTGTCATTTAAGGTATGGTCATTTCGGAGCGAAGAAGTGTGTGAGTGTATTGAAAGAGTCTTGTGTTTTTAGAAATATGGAGCGAAGGGTTAGAAGGTTGTTAAAGAGTTGTGACTTATGCCAGAAATCAAAAGTGGTCAACTATAGAGTCGAAGGGGAGATGAATTTTATAAAAGTGGAGAGACCATTTGATCTGGTTGCAGTGGATTTGTTCGGACCGTTACCAAAGGGTAGAGGAGGAGTGCAGTATGTGTTTGTAATGTTAGATACCTTTTCTAAGTATGTGAGGCTGTATAGTATTACAAGAGCTACCAGTCTGGTATTGAGTGAGAAAGTGACTAAAGATTACATGATACAAGTGGGTAAGCCGAAAATAATTTTATCGGATCATGGACCGCAATTCATCAGTGGCAGATGGCGTCAGACATTAGGATGGGAAGGAATCATCACGAAGCATACGGCTGTGTACCATCCCCAGTCCAACCAGGCTGAGCGTGTGATGAGAGAGATAGGCAGGATCTTTAGAGCCTATTGTCACGCTAAACACAGCGAGTGGCCGTTGTATGTTAAGAAGGTAGAGAGTTGGCTGAACAGTACCACCCACGAGTCCACCGGCTATACACCTCACGAGCTTATCAAAGGGACACGCCCTCCGAGAATATTGGAACAGTTATTTGATTACCCATCTGAGAACACACCGATGGACGTGAGCATCAAGATTCGTTTGGCAAATGAAAACTTATTGAGCAAAGGGAAAAGAAGGAAGAGTAGGCACGACACAAGCGGTAAGTGGATGAAATATGAAATAGGACAGTTGGTATTGGTGAAGAGGCACGATTTGTCAAATGCACAGGAGAAGGAAATTAAAAAGTTCTTCCTGCTATACGAAGGACCTTATGAGGTAATTGAAATTAAAATGCAGAATGCCTATGTGTTACAGGATAGGGAGACTAAAGAAATAGTGGGTACACAAAATGCTAGCAATTTGAAGTTATACTGGACAGCATAGAAAATAACATTGGGTACTTGATTAGAGGTGTGAATGAGCATTAATTGTGTAAAAAAAAAAAAAAAAAAAAAAAAAAAAAAAAATTCAATCACTTTCTGCTACAGTCCGTTTCTTGATGTATGTAATACTATAATACTTATACTATTTTACCTCAAGATGTATTTTTTCTTTAGGGACATGTTTCGGGAGATCCTGTTCTCCCATCTTCAACCTTCGCCATCTTGCTTCTGGTGCAGTATTTGTGTATTTATTCCCAGACATAACCAATGTAACACTAATAAAACATATACCACACAAAGGCACCATAATGAACATTTGGGAAAATTTACAGATTTACAAACATAAAACACAAAACAAATTAATACCAGAACAAATACAAATCAATACAAAACATGACACAATATTCAAAGCACTCAACATCGAAAATACACAAAATACAAAAACAGATACCACAACCACACACAATAATGCAACATTGAAGGACCAAAGACCAACAAACCACCATAATAACATCCAGAAGCCAACACACAAATACTGCACCAGAAGCAAGATGGCGAAGGTTGAAGATGGGAGAACAGGATCTCCCGAAACATGTCCCTAAAGAAAAAATACATCTTGAGGTAAAATAGTATAAGTATTATAGTATATATATATATATATATATATATATATATGTATATTGTAATAAAATAAATATTAGTGTAAGTGTGTTGATGATATAAGAGATTGTGATTGTGAAGTTCGACTCCGATGTAATCAAGCCCCTCTGTTTGGGACTATTCAATTTGTAATAAAATAAATAAGATTGATGTGTGAATCTGTAAGTTGTAAGGTGTTTAATTGGTGTGGCTCTCGACGTCTTACTGGCCTGAAACACTTCCTTAAGTTTCCCAGCTGGTCGAGTCCCAATGGTAGCAAGACCGGTCGAGTAGCGTAAAGTTGATGAAGAAATATATATGCTCAGCTTCACCGAAAGTTTCAAAACAAAAATTATTGTTTTGAAGAAAATTAAAAAAAATTATGTTTATAAAAAAAAATAATAATAAAAAAAAATTTTAATTTTATTAATTAATTAGGATCAATTAATTAATATAGGGCTGTGAAGTTTTAAACAGTGTAATGCTCTTCTGAAAATTTTTATTAAAGTTTTAGTATAATTTAAATAATCTATCACCACTCATAAGACTGTCTGCAAACCAATCGATATTTGTTTACCTTTCTATTTTTTAGGTTATCTTCACTTACGGGTGGTAAAGTCCTTGTAGATTATCAATTAGAATTATATTATTGGTAATTAGTATTATTGAAGAAATAAAGAACTATTAAGTATTGAAAAGTATTAATGTTTTATTAAGTAACAGCAATATTGACTCTTATCGATTAGTATCGATTCTCAGGATATCGAAAAAAGTTACAAGTATATGTTATAAAAATTATATAGGGTTCTTTAAACAGCCAGTTATTACCAAAGTCAGAGAAATCGGGCTAATATTTAAAAAGTATAACGTTACAATCAAATTAATAGTTATTAATAAACACAGACATTGAATAATAAATTGTAAATATAATAATTGTTTTCACCAAACAGCTGTTCTGAACCAAGAAGAGGCACTGGGATGGTCAAAGCAAATGGCCGCCGTCAAGTTGATCAAAATGTGACTCGTCCCTGCTGCGTTCCAAATAATGTATTTTGACGCAATATTTCTGTTCTCGTGTCCGCAAATCTCTTGTTATATGTTGTGTAGTGACTGGTGTAGTGATTCTGGGTTGTATTTAGTGTATCTGTATAATTATTAGTTCAAACACTTTCTCCGATTCCGTCACTAATTTGGTTTAATGTATTATACAGTTTTCTAGTGTTTTATGGTGTTTTTCGGAGTAGATTTATATTGTTCTGTTATGGAGTGTTACTTGATCGTTTCTGTTATAATATGATAGTTTCAGAAGTATTTTACAAGTCACTCGCGATTTCACAATAACTCACTATACACTCGCTTTGTATGACGATTATAGGTTAGGTTATCCACGTTTTCACACGTATGTCATGTTAACCGTTCAACTACCAATAATTAACTAACTGTTTCCTTCAGTTTCAATTAAACTCTTAGCCCATATAATATTATCCTTAACATTGTTCAAATATTTTTCACATCCTGTATGCACTTTTACATTTTCACTATATGAATGCCTATACTTTGGTTATTTGTCAATTTTATTCACTAGATTTGATTTAAATTAATCTTTCAGTTCATTCTGGTTATTTTCAGATTAAATAATGCCATTTTATAGTGTTTTCTGTCCAAAAAAAATAGTAATTTCACTTTCAGTTTGGGTATACTCTGAAGAGTCCAAAACATCAAAATTTACTTCCTGTCATTATATAAATTCAGCCATTTTATCAGTTATATTTAATATTAATAATCCTATATTGTATTAAAAGGTTCCTATTCCCTTATTTTCTGGTAATTAATTGAATTAGTTGTATTCTGAAACATTATTCTGAAATATATGACTCCCATGTCTAAATTTCTGAGTTTAGTCATTTTATTTTTATTTATAATTCTGAATATAATTTATTAAAATCTCTCTAAATGGTATGTGCAATTATATGGCATGATCTCAAGTTTATTTTGTCTAAACCCCTTTTGTTTATTTGCTTTTAAATGAGTAATTTCTCTGTTTTGATGAAGTTTGGTTTCCATTCTTTTGGCCTATGATTTTTTTTAACAATTTTTCTTACAAAATAATTTACAAACAATATATGATGTGTGATACCCTCTCTGACTTTTTACAAATAGTATTATAAATTAAACATGTTTTCAAATTACACAAAAACAATTAGTATTGGTTACAATACAAACAATAGTTAACACAAAATAAAGAACATTTTTTTTAAATAAATGGTTGTCTTCAAATCAGACATTTTGCAACAAAATTCCCATTTCCAACATGGAAATATGGTTTACAACAAAGGTTTTGTACTAACTAACATCTTAATTACTCTCTACTATTTACAAGTGGTAATTATTTTTATAGTTCTGATGTTAGTTGTTTCAGACCCAAACAAATGGCCTTATATCTAAAACATTTTTAAACATTCTTGTACTATATACATTAAAACCTTATATTTATATTCTTATTTCTAACTATTATTATAAGTAGGATTCTACAGTTTTTATACAGTCTTTTATACCTTGTCTTTGGGGAATTGTACCCTGTCATTAACAAATAAATAGTATTAATTGTTCAAAAGGTATTATGAACTCTGTTTTTCTTTTTTCATGTAAAACAAAATGTTATTTTAAACAGATTCATGTCTTATGAACAACATATTGTCACAGTACATATTTTAATTCATTGAAAAATGCATATTTCATTGCATCCAATGTTTGTGATTGCCAAGAATGAAACACAAGGTTCATTTTTTATAATACCCAAAACTATCACTGGTTCACTTTGCACTTATTATTATGTTAATGCTAAATGGTCGTATAGTCTTATTAACATAATAAATTGGTTAGCGTTTTTTCAATGGAGATTTGTTCCATGGGTACTATATTATTGTTTCATCTTAGTTCACAGGAAACTTTTACTTTATACACTCCTCTCTCTTAAATTTATATACATGTGGTTTTTATTTCGTTATACTTTTGTTTTTAGATATTTATTTTGGGGATATAGGGATTTGGGTGTCTTTTATAAGAGCATGACATCTTCTTCAGGATGCTGCCCTCTTCTTCTTTCTTCAGTCTTCTTTTCTCCTGCCTTCTGGGACTGGTATCTTCTCCATCTTCTTCTTGTTGCCATCAGGTTTCTTGGGATCTTCTCCATCTTCTTCTTTATTTCAGAAATACACAACCTGTATTGGTTGATCTTGGCTTATTTTAGGGTTTCTCTTCTATTTATTCTTCCTCGTTGTGGGTTTGGTCATATTCAGTACTGCTTTGTTATTTACTATTTTACCTTCCTGGGTTATACCTTGAAAACCTTTGGTTATGAGACTGGTCTTGGATGACTCATCACTAGTAACTCCTTTTACTTGAACTTGGATTTTCATTATAATAATGATTTCTTTCCACAGTTGCTATGAATTAATCTATTTATATTAAACTTAATGCTTTCTTCCAACTTTAAATATTATAACTTCATTATTCTAATGATCAATTGCCATTCAATATTATGCATACATCTGTCACGCTACAATATATATGTGTCCCAGTAACAAATCATTTCTTTGAAAATGTGAAGTAAAATATGTTAAATTTGTTATAGTTGTAGAAGTGAGTATTGATGGTTTTCCATTTGAAAACAAAGAAATATATGTGTGTAAGGTACGCAGAGCAGGTGATCCATTATTGTAGTTCCTATCTTGTTGTAGCAGTGAATATAGTTGTGAAAAAAGGTAAAGCTCGAACTTGTAAAGTGTCTATGTGAAAATTTTAAATAATTAACGAACTTGTTTTTGAGCAAGAGTGAAGAAGATTTTGTAATTAGGTGGTGTTAGTAATTATAAGTCAAAATTGGACTGTGAGAACCGTTTATGTAAAAGAAGTAAAGTATTAGTAATGGGCTGGGACAGTAGTGACATGTACTACTGTGGCTAGCGAAAAGGGGTTGATGAGCAACACATAGAATGCTGCCATCATCGGAGGCCTCATGTGGGCGTAAAGGCACTGTGCACTTTGAATGTAATTCATATTATATGTGATTTTAATTGTGCAGTGTATCAATATTATTAAAGTGTAAAACATGTAAATGAAATTAATTTCCCCGACTTTTCGAGCGATTACCTTACCAGCACTAATCGTGGTTTTGGCGAGCAGTCAGCTATGGCCATCATTTAAGTCCCTCGACCATAGCTGTCTTGAAATTGGTGCAGAATAGAAATTAACAGGGGGGTATACCTAGGGGGAAATTCCCCAGAACTATGGAACAGCGGCTGCCACTCTGTTCGAGGAGGAACAGCAGAGTCAGGTGGTAGAACCGTTTAAGGGCGTGTAATTATATAAGTTTAGATATTATGATATCTTGTTGTTTAAATGTGAAGCCAACACAAGGACAAAGGAGATGACAATTCCTCCACAATTACAGTTCTTGCAGAGGCACCCGAGCGCTACAGTTCGGTTGGGGGGCAATAGAGTGTGTGGTTAGGAGGTCGTTACAGGGGTAATGACGATAACAAGTGTTGAAATATAGTAGATTTTAAAATTGAAAGTCTAAAGTTACAAATGAAGTTGATAAAAATATTATAGTAAGCTGCCATTTACAAAATAGAAGAAGTGAATCTAAGTTGAGTAACAAAATTTAAATAATAAAAGTGTCTGCCATGATAGTTGTAAGCTGAATTTGTAGAAATAATTAGGTGAAGGTATTTTAGGGGTATATTAAAGAATTGTTGATATATTGTGTTATGTGTATTTATATATATATATATATGTTGTTTATTTTCTTACAAGTAAGAAATTGAGTTTGGTGGTGGTAAAAAATCAAGGTATTCTAAGTCTTGCAGTTGTGAGGTTGAACCTTTTGAATTAAAAACCAAACCAATGCCCCAAACACAAACCAATGCGTCTAAAAGGGAACATATCAGTTGTAGATATGTAAGTGTATTAGACCACTATTTTGAATTTTGTATGCCATGTTTCAGAGTTTTGTGGTGTTGTGACCGCAGTCCTGGGCTGGCTGGAGCGTCAGAACAGGAGTGTAGAGTGCCTCATGGCCTTATGGTGTAGGGATCTCTCAGGAGAAGTCCAGTAAGGTCAGAGGGTGCGACCAACATCATTGGACCAAGGGTGAGTAATGATAAAATTTTTTTTAGTAACGTTATAGGGGGTTGTGGTGACATATCTATACCCTGATTAACGAAAGAAAGTGACTGGCGGAGTGGCCGCGCGGCGACCGAGTTTGTAGTAAAAACATTCCACTTTATAACCTCGTGGAAACGTAAAATACAGGGCGAGAAATGTCTAATGAACTGTATTTTAATCATCAATTAAAGACGTTTTTAACAAACTTTTCTAATTTTTAAAATCTCTTTTCAATAAATTTACATTGTGAGTTAAAGAAAAAAATACACGAATTTGAATTAAAAAATTAGGGTTTATCGTTTTTATTACGTAAGAACTCAGAGGTTAAGCATCGGAAAAAATTTCTTGTAGACAAATGGTAGTCCACCTTCTTTAGTACAATATATCAAAAATTGAGATTCCTACGATTAAAATTAATGACGTTATTAATTTTTTCCGAATGTCCTGTTAACTCAGTTGTTAAAAGTTGTACACGAATGAGATTTGCGTGACGCTCTCTTTAGATAACTAAATGTAGAAGACATATACAACTTACACCTTGTACGTGATCGGAATACTACAATGGATTAATATATAAAGTGAATTTCACAGAGAGCAATGCGTGGCGCTCTGCGGCGGAAGTACAGTCAGAACCTATTGGACCCATTTTATTCGCGCGCTACCGTCATTCCCGTACAGCGTCTCGGCCTCTCCTTTATGTCTACAAATAGCACACGCTTCCAGGAAAACTGAACCGTTATACGCACACTAAGGATAAGTGAAATTTCCAGCTTTCAGTTTAGTTGATGTGGTGGTTGAGTGATGTCCGGTTGTTGGTTATCTTGATTTTAAGTGTTAGTTTCTTGTGCTTTCATTATAAATTGACGTGTTTTTAAGTTATTTTGTGTGAATATACTTCGGTGGCTGAGCATGGAGCAACGTAACGAGGCTGAACCAAGGAAACATAGGGGAAGACCTAGGACTCGAACTCCAAAGAAAAGACAAACTTCGGGCCGAGGCGTACCTATGAAAGGACAGTCAAGAGAAATTGTGTGCAAAGTGCGGGAATATTTTGATAGAGAAAAGGCGAACAAAGGTCCTTTGATTCCGGTTAATAATGCAATACAGCGAACTGCAGATGCTCTGAAAATACATAAAAATACAGTTCTGCGAGTTTGCAAGGAAAAAGAATTGAAAGAAATACAAGATGACAGTAATAGCCAACTTTCAACTCCGGGCAAACAGAGGAAACGGGAGAAAACTGTGACAAAACTTGACACTTTTCAGGAAGACGCTATACGAAGACATGTATATCAATATTACATAAGAAAAGAATATCCCACTTTGAAAAAACTTTTATCATCGTTGGAAAATGAAGAGCTGTTTAATGGCAGTCTGTCTTCGCTTAGAAACGTGCTAAAAGGTTTAGGATTTACGTGGAGAAAATTTTCGGGCAGAAAAGTGATTATGGAGAGAAGCGATGTCGCTGCCTGGAGGTGTCGTTTTCTTCGCCAAATCAAAGACGAGAATTTCGATAATATAATTTGGCTCGATGAGACCTGGGTCAATGCTGGGCATTGTTTGAAACAAGGATGGACTGATGAGTCACTTCAGGGGACAATGTTAACACCTATAGGGAAAGGTGAACGATTAATAATATGTCATGCAGGTTCTTCAAAAGGGTTTGTTCCAAATTCCCTTCTACTATTTAAATCGAAAAAAACCGGTGACTACCATGAAGATATGGATCACGACAAATTCTTCGGTTGGTGTTCTGAAACTTTGCTAAATAACCTAGAAGAGCCTGCAGTAATAGTCATGGACAATGCTCCCTACCATTCTAAGCAAATTGATAAAGCTCCCACAAGCAAAGATAAAAAAGCTGACATACTTGCATGGCTGGATAGGAAAAATATTCAATCTACAACCGACTTGAAAAAATCAGAACTTTTGGAATTAGTGAAATGGCACAAGCCCCAGAACAAAAGGTATTTTGTTGATGAATTGATAGAGAGCAGAGGTCACAAAGTGATAAGGCTACCACCTTACCATTGCCATCTTAACGCCATTGAGCTTATATGGGCTCAGGTTAAGGGGTATGTTGCCGAAAACAACAAAATGTTTACTTTAAAAGAAGTTGAACGACTGACTAAAGACGGATTTAATCGAATTACTGCTGAGAGGTGGGAGCAAGTAGTGGACCACACCAAAAAAGTTATTATCGATGCATGGAATAACGAAGGACTAATGGAAGAAGCTGTGGAGGAAATGATTATATCCGTGGAAGACAGCAGTAGCTCCGAGGATGATAATTGTTCAGAAGATGATAATAGTGATGACGATCCAATGGAGGGTATCAGAGAACTTTCGTTTGAAGACTACTAACTCACAGCTATAAGTGTTTTTTATAGAGTGTTTTGAATGGCATTAACAATTTCCCAGTAATTACATTGCACTTCAATTAGTAGTATTAAAGCTGATCACAAAACAAAAATAGTTTATTAACAAGAAAACAATAAATACCGTACCGCAAAAGAGTAATAAACAATCATTCAAGACTGTTATAAAAAGCATGTAGTTCAACTAAACCACAAAAGTCTGGTCAGATGTACGTTTTTGACAGATCTCCAGGTAGAAGATTAGATTAAATAAGTAGACAGATAACTAAGTATATACTTATGAGAGATTGGTGACTCGTAGTAAGTTGGCTATGTGTCAATGTGTGAGCCATGAGCGTATGCACCACTTTCTTTGGGCTGTTACTGTACCTTGACTCGATCGCGCGCCGTTGAGCGATGTTAGTTCTAATTTTCCTATATTAACTGATTGCGGTTATATTTCGTAATATTTGAAGGTTACATACCACTTTGTATTGATGAATACAATTTTGTTATGTTTATTGTGAAAAAACACAATGAAAAAAATTATTAATAACGGAGTTAACAGTACATTCGGAAAAAATTAATAACGTCGTTAATAGGTCATTCCGTATCAAATCAACGCGCTAAAATTAAAAATTTTACCTGACCATCTCAGAATTTGATGAAATTTGGTATGTAGGTAGTCCTCATGGAGATTAATAAAAATACACATTTTTTTTCAAATATCTCAAACGGTTTAGAAATTACGGCTATGTAAAGTTTTCAAAACACGGCCAAAAACGCATGTCCGACATATTTTGAAATCACCACAGCTGCTCTCCTAATTGAGCTAGAGAGATGGGAGTGGTGTTATTTTACTCAGTTTTTCATGGAGTTTTCATTGATATACAGCACAACATACCTTTTCATAAAAAGTTTTTTTGTAAACACAAAATCAAAATTTTAAATTTAATTTTCTCAAAAAGTGCATTTTTGAAAATTTTTTAAAAATTCCTATAAATAGTTTAAACCTTTGGTAAGTGATTCTCGAAATTTCAAAGTGGGAGGCTAATGGGTTCATAGTTAAATAATAATTTTAAAAAGAGCGTTTTATAAAACTGATGCGTAATTTTAATACTATGTACCTTTACATAATGTATTACAATGGTGATTATTACCATAATTCTGTGCCAAGGGGGGCTGTCTTTAAGACAAATTATGTCCACAATTTAGTCATTTTAGTCTTATTATTTACTCAGTAAGTTTTTCAAAATTAAATGAGAAATAGTTTTTATAATTTACTTTATGCATTTTGTGTCAGGATGCAAAGGATAAAGTCACTAAAATAACAATCAGCAGTGGTCTGTTGTAGATTATTCATCGACCAAAGCATTGCATATTGGCAGGCCAAAGTGGCACACATGCAGTTTGTGTATGCACAATTCACCAGAACATAAAGTTAATGATAGAAAATACAAAATTAGGAGCTTTGACAAATAGACAACTAAATACATATAAACACTGTTTGGCAAAAATGCTGTGTAATTCACCAAACATTAATTGCTATACGAGTGAATGTAGAGAATGCCCTGGTGTTGCCCCAATTCGCAAAATCATTGAAGAGGCTTTTGAAGAAAATCTTTTAGAAAATGTCACCTATCGTCAGTGGGTGTCTGTTGATCGTTGCAACCTTGAAACTTTACAGAAATCTAATGAAGATTTTATAACTGTTTTTTGTGACAAACTGACTCTCTTAATCAAACATGATTTTATTGCAAAGCAGCAGTCTTCATTCATTAATGACAAAAAAGAAAATTTAAAAGAGTCAGAGTTTGTAGTAAACTTAGATTTCTCTGAAAACTATAACATTATCGTTCAGGACGAAGCTCAAAGTTATCACTGGGCAAGCGAACATGTGACAATACACCCTTTTGTGATTTATTACAGAGAAGATGATAAAATTAAACACTCAAGTTTTGTTGTAATTTCACCTTGTTTAGAGCATAACACTGTTTCTGTGTATACATTCCAAAAAAAACTTGTCGAGTTCATGACAACAAAGTTTCAAACAGTGCCAAAAAAGATTTTTTATTACTCTGATGGGTGTGCTGCACAATATAAAAATAAGAAAAATTTTATCAATTTATGTTATCACAAGCAAGACTTTGGTGTAGAGGCTGAATGGCATTTTTCCGCAACTGCACATGGGAAAGGACCATGTGATGGGGTTGGGGGCTCAGTCAAGAGACTTGCTGCAAGAGCAAGCCTGCAACGTCCATATGACAACCAAATTTTAACACCTATCCAACTTTATGAATGGGCAGTTGAAAATTTATCTGGAATTAATTTCACCTTCTCCACACAAGATGAGTATGTTGAGTCCGAAACATTTCTGAATGACCGTTTCAGCCAAGCAGTAACTATTAAGGGAACTCAACAGTATCATGCTTATATACCTGTTCATTCAAGCGTATCAAAGATTTGTGTAAAAATATTCTCTGAAGATACAACAGAAGGAACAGTGATCATCCAAAAATCCTCAGAAAAACTACAAATGTCAGAAGTAAGCGGTTATATAACGGCCGTATATGACCAAAAGTGGTGGCTGGCATATGTGTTGGAGAAGAATGAAGAAGAGGATGAACTAAAAATGACATTTCTACATCCTGCTGGCCCTTCATCATCATTTTCATATCCAAGGAAGCCGGACGTATTGTGGATATCACTGACAGACGTGCTTAGCAAAGTTGATCCTACAACTCCTACTGGAAGGATTTATGTAATAACACCTGAAGAAGCCACAACAACTTCACAGGCTCTATAATCAAGTTCTACATAAAATTTTGCTAAAGATGTAAGTGTTAAAGATTTAATGTAAAGTGTATAAATAATTTAATATAGTAATGAAATATGTTTTAATATCTAGGCCTACTATCAGTTTTATATATTTAACTATTAACCCATTAGCCTCCCACTTTGAAATTTCGAGAATCACTTACCAAAGGTCTAAACTATTTGTAGGAATTTTTAAAAAATTTTCAAAAATGCACTTTTGGGGAAAATTAAATTTAAAAATTTGATTTTGTGTTTACAAAAAAACTTTTTATGAAAAGGTATGTTGTGCTGTATATCATTGAAAACTGCATGAAAAACTGAGTACAATAACACCACTCCCATCTCTCTAGCTCAATTAGGAGAGCAGCTGTGGTGATTTCAAAATATGTCGGACGTGCGTTTTTGGCCGTTTTTTGAAAACTTTACATAGCCGTAATTTCTAAACCGTTTGAGATATTTGAAAAAAAATTTGTATTTTTATTAATCTCCATGAGGACTACCTACATACCAAATTTCATCAAATTCTGAGATGGTCAGGTTTATACCCTGCGTTGATTTGATGTGGAATGGCTCTAATATTAATCGTAGGAATCTCAATTTTTGATATATTGTACTAAAGAAGGTGGACTACCATTTGTCTACAAGAAATTTTTTTCCGATGCTTAACCTCTGAGTTCTTACGTAATAAAAACGATAAACCCTAATTTTTTAATTCAAATTCGTGTATTTTTTTCTTTAACTCACAATGTAAATTTATTGAAAAGAGATTTTAAAAATTAGAAAAGTTTGTTAAAAACGTCTTTAATTGATGATTAAAATACAGTTCATTAGACATTTCTCGCCCTGTATTTTATGTTTCCACGAGGTTATAAAGTGGAATGTTTTTACTACAAACTCGGTCGCTGCGCGGCCGCTCCGCCAGTCACTTTCTTTCGTTAATCAGGGTATAGACTGATCCTTTTGGGAAAGGGTGAATGAGTCAAGGAAATTTTTTGTGTTCCGACACAAAAATTTTCCTTGAGGGGGTTTGTAACAGTACATAATGACCCAGTACCATAATTATGGGTTATATAGGTATTTTCAATGTTTTGTATTATGTAATTATTTAAACACAGAATGGTTAGGTCCATTGTCCCTCTGGAAAAAGGAACAACGCAAATTCTGCCAGCGTAAGACACCAAGGTCGCCGAGGGACGTGCTGAACTCAAAATATACCATGGCGGTGTTTGTGACGAAAAGACTACAATATGAATTATGATTGGGCTATAGCACGGCTCCATCATCGCTAAGAACAATGACGCACTGAATACAATGTGTGCAACGAGGTGTTGTCCAGCAAGACAAAGCTGGATGACGTAAGAACTACCCACACAAGCGCAAATTTACATTTGCCTCGATCTCATTTCAACGCCATTCTTCATAGCAGCCACAGCGATGTATCGTTGTGTGCATAAAATTTGACAATAGTTTAAATTTAATTGGCCAAATGTTAGCCATAGTAGTGGAGCAAGAAAGGCTCATCTTATGTTGATAGTATAAAGATACCAAATATGTAAATTCAGTGCAAACACCTATCTAATTGAACGGCAGACCAAAAGGCGAACACCGGCCATCACCATGGGCGTCACCCACCAACAACGGATGGACATCAACACCTACTAATCAGAGAAGTTCCTTTTTGTCATTTTATCTTTAATGAGCTCATTAATATCAAATTGTTAATCACAAGAATGTACGGGTCTAAAATTGAATGTGTGCGAATGAAAGAGTGAATGTATGGCCATAACCACATATGCCGAGGGCATTGGTTTGTGTAAGAAATAATTAACTATTAATAAATAATTTTGAAGCTGCAGCAATAAAGTTAAATTGATATTAATCCAGTAAATAAAGAAATCAAAAGAATACCAAGAGATAGAAAAGTAACCGCCATTTTGTTTTGGGTCGTATCACATGACGTCACTTTTGTTGATCAATGTAACAGAATGAGTGTGCGTGTGCTAAGATAGAGGTTATCCACTGGTTCATTTTCAATGTTTTAATTATTTAACAATATCACTTACAATAGTAACCAAAATAAAACTCAATAGAGATAAGAAATAATTTCAACCAGTTGTACTATAGTTGAAAGATTGTAATAACGTAAAAGAAAGGCGAATTTTTGATAAATAAAACTAAGTATGTGTTTTAGACAGTATCACATATGTTAACGTAATTATTGAACATATCAAATCCAAGTAATCCTTTCTGCAGCTGTTTTCGTCTGAACGACTCTGGAATAAAAACCCTAGGTAAGAGATGATAATAATTTAATTAATTGAGTAGTATCATTGGCGCCCGAACAGGGACGGCGAATATAATTTGTGATTATATTCGCCAGACCTAATTAAGCTGCAGAACGGGTTATTTGGAAGTGAGGGCGTGGTTAAATAAATTAATTTCATAATGGAGGAAATAAATGAAATTGATGTAGTTGTCGGCAGTGAGGCCGAAAATAAATCGATGTATGAAAACACGTCAACTGAGTCGGCCAATAAAGGCGATTCAGGTATTCAAACAGAGTCACTGTTAACGAGTGAAAGTAATGTAGACGAATCGAAAATCATGAATGAAGTTGCAATTCATTCAACACCTATTGTAGTAAATCAAAATAAGAAGTCCGATGAGGACAATATGTTAACACGATTGTATAATATGATGTATAGTAATTTCAGTGAACTAAAAGGGGATATTAATATTAAATTCGAGGAACAGAATAGTCGTTTGGACGTTCAAAATAGCAATTTCAATACCAAATTTGACGAACAGAATATTAAATTTGACATTATAAATTGTCGTTTTGACGAAATAAATAAGCAAAATACCAAATTTGAGGTTAATATGAATAAACGTTTAAATGAGACGAATGAATGTTTCAATACATTGAAAGAACAAATAATAGAGTCAATAGGAGAACAGATTAAAAGTAATAGTAATAATGACAATAAAAAGGTAACAAGTGAGAGAAATAATGCTGAAAATGATGATATAATTAAGAATGTGGTATCAGAAAGTGATACGTTGAAAATAGATAGTGAAACAGTGAGTGAGAGAGAGAAAGTTATATGTAGTAACGAAGTTGTAATCAGTGTTGTTGAATTAGAAAAAGAATGGAAAGAAAGAGTAGATGAATGTGTAGGGCAGAGGGTAGATTTTCCCCTTATTTGTGATGAACCAGAGTGTTCAAAAGTGTTATTTTTGGGCAAGAGACCCTTATTAATGAAAGATTTGAGTTGTTTAATTTTGTTGAATAATTTTGTACCCTCTGCGTGGAATGATAAAAGTATGATATGTTGTTATGATGAGA
Organism: Magicicada septendecula; assembly: GCA_034769895.1. Taxonomy (NCBI): domain Eukaryota; kingdom Metazoa; phylum Arthropoda; class Insecta; order Hemiptera; family Cicadidae; genus Magicicada; species Magicicada septendecula. Next base: position 36,889,904 of record CM068369.1, read on the forward strand.
GAAGTTTAAATACAGAATGGTGTAGTGAAAGAGAGACAGAATTATACAAAGTAAAGAGAGACTATAATGAGTTGAAAGAGATGTTAAACAACTTGAAGTACTTACCTGTTAAAATAGAGAGTGAAGATTATTTTGTTGATACAGTTTTAAATAAGAATAATTTACCTTATGATGAAAAAGTAACTGACTTGATAATGAATGTAATTACTGATGGAGACTTAACCGATGTACTTAATGTTGACCTGGTATATGATTATTATGGCAAAATGAATAAACAGAAATTGTATGGTTACAAAACACAAGATAACCGTATACGGAATGTAAATAAAATTCAAAATTGTTATTTGAAACCCCGATTAATTTTTGACGATGGAGGTTGAAATTCATAAACGAACAATTAAATATGTCAATATATGATAATGACCTAGCTGATTTTGATATTGAAGTGTGATGTAACTGAATAATTATTGCTGAAGAGTTGTAAATACATGTGTAGTGAAATTAATTGTATGTATTATAAAATGTTGAATTGTTTGTATGAAATAACATTGTTGTTAAATGTTTCAGAGGTTACACGGAGATATTGGTGTGTGTGTGTGTGTGTGTGTGGTGTGTATTTTGTATTCATGTCAATAAGTGGATTGTAAGTATAAAGTTCATAATACTAATCAGATAGCATAAAATGCTTACAGGTGTGAAAAAATGTTGATTCAATAATATGAATTGAGATAATAGCATTAAATAGAAATTGTAATTAAAAGAGAAATAATAACTGAAAGGTGAATTAAAATAATATTTGGCTTAAATTGTAAGAAATAGCCATTGATAAATATGTTATCAAAAAAATTTATAAAAAACTGAAAAGTACAGGTGTTAGTATATGATGTAACCAGAATGTTTAGATGATGTGAGTCTTGCAGACTAGTGTTTATATAAACATGTGTGGTATGTTGAGACTAAGGTTCACAGACATACTTGGTGACAATAACAAAAAATGTTGTAGTCTGCTGAATCAGTATCTAACACTGATAACGATCTCACGCACTCCGGTACTCGTTTAATACGTTTACTGTTCGTGGTTAAAGGCCCTTACTGTTTTATTGGTTCCACATTATACATTATGATTAAGTCGGCCGACGGAATTTTATTCGCACTTAGAAATTGTTGTAGGCTGGCCGCACGTTATACTGTTAAGATAGATAGATACATAGATAGGCCTACTAATTATTTCAGCCTATCTTACACTCCCGAGGCCACTATTTTTCAATTCACAAAACTTTACTGTCTGAGGCTGGCTGTCTGTTGTGCACTCTCTAATGACACACAGCAGACTGTAGACTGTGTCACAAGGCTACTGCTGGCGGTTACGCAATGCGTCTGGCAGTTGTTTTGGCTGACTGTATGTGTGTTGCATTGCTGTACTGGAGGCTCCTTACAGGTGAAAGTCTGGCAATTTGGAAAGTGCTTAAAATGATGATTTGAATTAATATGAAATTAAACTGGGGTGGCTCACAATTCCGTACCGTTACAATGTGAACACATGGTTATGTATGTACTAACTTAGAGTGAATTAAAATTGATGGTTAACCTCCAGAATATTTTGTTATCAATTGTGTCGTCAACTGTGTTTCAAAATCTTCCTGTACCCGAACCCTGGAACCCCTTAGGTATAAAACAGTTTATAAAAGAAGAAAATGAGCCCGGCGACTAATGAATTTGGTAAGTACTCAGAAATACCAAATTATGGTATTTGTCATACATATCTTGTTAGAGTATATGTAATAATAAAACAGAAGCATGTGGTATATTACAAGAACTGTTCGATCAACATCTCAGAGACGTACGGGTGCGTAAACCCAAGTCCGCGGACAAGGTCGGTTTAGGCCGACAAAAGGGTAAAATGTAGTTAAAACCAGCATAAGTGAATCGATACCAGTATAAAAGCGATTAACAAAACTTAATAATCCTGTTCGAACAAAACCGTCAACCCGTACGGGTGTGTATTATCCCCAGTCCCCAGACCAAGTTAATTTAGGCCTTAACCCAGTGAAAATGAATATAAAACAGTGCAAAATAAATTCTTCAAGTATCAAAAGTAACCGTCAAAATTAACTAACAGTTAACAGTTTAGTGAAAGTGGAAACAAAAGTGAACTACAGATCAATGACGCCACGTGGAGAATAATTCCTTCAGATAAGTAAACTTGAATTAAATCGACCAGACAGCAATCAAAAAAAAAAATGTATACCGGATTAAACGATAAATTCAGATCATAAAGGTTTTTTTTATCGAATGAATGAGAGTGTGAAAACGAAGTATTGGTTATCCTTCAATTAAGCATGTAGTTTTAAGATGATATAATAATAATTATATATGTATTCAGAGGTGTGATGTGTCAATCACCGAATAAATAGGGAACACTCTTTACATTTCAAAGAAAAAATGAAAATAAAAAGTAATTTATATTGCACCTAGTCTGCTTCCATCATTAAATTCTCGCCTAACAAGCTTGGAATCTTCTGAGACCAGGGACACAAAGTTTTTAAATTAGTCAAGCGTTATTTCAGGGGAAAAAGTGGAATAGTTTGTAGCGGGGCATTTTTGGGCATACCTGGGGTAATAACAGAATTTGTATTTTTTCATAAATAATAATTAACTTGTTGAGTGATAGGAAGATTTTATGACCGAGAGGTAAATTTGTTATGTGGAAGCGATCGCAACGTGGCTGCACTGCTGTTGACTGTATGAATTGTTTAATAATATTGTGTGGACAGTTTTAATAACAGCCAACAACTGTACCAAGGTCAACAAATGACGAACACGGAAAACGTAAACAAATTACATAACCATGTCAGGCGATGTGTTGCGTCAGCAACTTATATAACGATGTGTGTCACCAGTTTCGTCAACAAGCCAAAAAACAGTCCACTGGCGAACGAATAAAAAATATAAACCAATAAGAGTTGTGCGAACAACAGCCGCTTCACAAAATAGCGCCTGTAAATCTCCCCAGTCTCATCTCATCACCACTCGCGAGTGGTATCTATAAAAAGTTTCGGCAGTAAGTGCGGGCCCGCAAAACCACAAAATGTGAATATTATATTTTAAAACATGAACTAAAGTCAAAATTTCGTATTAAAAGTGTAATAACAGTTCGATAATCATGGAGTGAAGTAAAGTGTGCACGTAAAACCATGTGACGGCTTCAGGAATAATAATCGGCTTCAAATTCAGCTAAGTAGCCACGTATCCATAAGATTTTAACAAGGGTTTTTCAAAATTACTGGCAGAATGGGGAAATAAATTTTTAATAAAATATAAAATAAGAGCTCTTAAATCATAAAATAATTGTGTGTGTGTGTGCGTGAGAAAGTATGTAGACAAAGAAGGCTGGTTTGTGTTGTTTGTATTTTAATTCATATTTAATGTCTTGAAGTTTGTTTGGAATTTATATACCATGTTTTAATTCTCATTGTAGCAGAATGATTATATAATCAATAACTTTCGTAAATGTGAATTTATAGAGAGAGAGAGGATGGCAGGAGGTAGTTTGTTAACAATAAAAAATTATAGTAAAAAATGTCAATAAAACTCCATTCATGGGAAACAAATAAAGTTTTCTTTAATTTTGAACAACCGATTCTGATCTCCTGTTCGCCTAAAAAAGAACCCTCAACATGGTTAGAACATATACTTTTTCTTTGTACGTAGTTGGTAACAAAGATGGCGCCCGACAGTAAACAGTGAATACAGTAACCGTAGAATCAGTTCAACCATGTTTTGATATATTTTATAATATCAAGATATTGAAAAGTATCAAGTTGCATATTAGCTACAAATATGCTGGCGGCCCTACGACGTTGTAACGGGGCTAAAAGGGAGGGGTTTTATTTTATTAAAAATTTTGTAAATTCATTTTCATCTGTGTGGCCAGCCACGTGTTGAATAAAAGCGTTGTTCAAACAGAGGGACAGTACGGTGTAGCTGTACAATGGAATGTGTCGTGTTGCCCACAACAGTTTAATTCCCAGAACTTTAATACAGTGTAATGCGCACAGACGCACAAACATCTGCGGAGCGCATAACCGACGCTAAACAAAAGTCGCACAAAATGGCTTGGTGTGAATTTGATTCAACAACGTGCTTGGGAGATGGCAGAAGTCTTGACAAAATCCCGCCTACCTTTGTGACGAAACCAGTGGCAGTGAAATTTCGTCGACGTTCAAGACACACAAATAACACGTGTTGTGTGTGTAACTACTAAGACTTTAGCAGCAAAGGCTGTGAACAACGATGAAATTTGTTAGCAGCCAAGGCAGTGAGGTCCGGCCTCAGGTATCTCCAGTCGACTCCCAGAATAGACCGTGCACAGTCGCTTAAATTGTCTACCCGGGTAAAATAATGTCGGCCGACAGTAACAGCATGCTTAAATAATTAAAATATAATTAACAAGTAAAGTGAGATAACCACTGGTGAAGTGTAACTTTCAACAAACAATGAAACTATAACCTTTTGTTATGGAAAAGAAATCGTGTGAGTGACACGCCATGCGGCCACAGGAGACGCCATGGTAACTGTAATTATATCCAACACCAAATTATTGTAATCAGGTATAAAAGGGGGTTTTTGAAGTAAATATATATATTGTAACGTAATAAGAGACTCGGTCGTATCTGTAAAATGTACACCAATTTGGAATGTGTAATAATTGTTAGTGCGTTTGTCTCGCACCGGGGTCGTTACATCAATGTTCGCGGCTAACGATGTCCGTAGCGTTGCGGTAATCACCTGTATAACACGGCAGTAACCTTACCTGTTGCTTATAGGGGTGTGTTAATCCCGGGTGGCGCCAAGTCGTTTTTTAAAACAACTAAAATTATTGTATGATGAGTTTCCAGCGGTGACGGTCAGGCGTTCAAATATTTCCCGCTCGCACGGCCGTCTGAACTGTATATACTGTTGTGCAAATGACAACTTGTTCGCTTCTCATCAAATCTATTCTTAAATAAACACTAGTAATATATAAAGTACTCCCTATGAAATAATAACGACGGTTACTCCCTGTAATAGTTATTTTTAATAGGTGATAATTAAAATGTTCAAATTGACAATTATTTAATAATAATTTTGCACCGACATTGTACATAAGACTCCTACTCCTCAGGTAGACGAATCGATTAAGGAAACGATCAGCCTCAGTATGGCTGTGTACGTTATTACAATTATTTTCGTTTCCAAAATCGTGGGATTCTTGTGATTATGAGCTAGAGAATTCCTATGGTTACAATAAAAATATTTTACCTTATTCTACGTGTACATTAATAATAATGTGTGATGTTACAATCTGTTCTGTAGTGTCATTAAATGTGTTTTGAAAGTTCGTGTTTAAATAATAGGTTATGTTTTATCTTAACAAATTTTCAGGGAGTTTTATTTTACTTAAATAATCTGTGAAAGAGAAATATTTGTTTATAGTGAGATAAATTTACCTTTAGTAAAATTCAGAGGGATTAGGTTTTTGGAAATAGGTAATTTAATTGTACTTAACACCTCAGCATGACTTGGTGTCTTCGTTCGTTTGATCGGGTAGGATTTGGCTGCAATAAGTTCTTTTTTCATTAATTTTTGGGCTTCAATGGGTTGGGCGTCCTTTTCATAACGTGTCTGGTCATTCTTTTCGGTTACTTTTCTGTTTAATTATCCTGGATCTTGAGTGGACTGCTATAAATGGTCGTCTGCTTCTTATACCGTCATGGTTATGAACTTTGATTATTATTTTACATTATTTTAATAGAAAATCGTTCTTCCCAACATTGGCTTCTGTATTCTCTGACTGACGCTTCACTTCTGTAACGGTATTCAACGGTAATCCTCTCTTCAACTGCCGTTTCCATGGCAACTGAATGCTTTTGATTGGTTGATTTTGAGACGATGTATTGTTATTAAAATTCGAATTCTTCGTATATCTTCTGACTGCTGTTATCCCTCTATCTTCCTTTCTGGTTATTAAATATTGTCACTATAGTATGTATTTCCTTTCATAGATTATTTTGATACCCCACAAGTTTGGGTAATTTTAGATTTTATGTTTTTACAATTATGTTAATACTTGTTAATTACATTTCTTTTTGTATACAAATGCTTATTATAATATTTTGTTTTACAAATGATTTACAATTTATTCTTGGTGAATCCTTCACCTCAGATTTGCTAATTTCTTTGTTAATTTGTTATAATTTGTAGTTGTTTGGTTCTGACAGTTATGCCAGACATACTGTCCTACTTTCCTAGGCATAAGTAGCCATTATGGTATTTGACTTATTTCATTTAAATTACATTTCATTTCAGCCTGTAATGAAATTACTTTACTTTGTTATTATAATTGGTTGTGTTGTGTTTTGAGTCTGTTTATGTGTATTTATTATATAACTACTATTTTATACACAATTATTCACTCTTTGAGTTTCCATGTTTTTTAGTCATATATTTCTTAACATTTTTATTCATTTCCTTTGCCAATAATAACAATATGGCTATTATTTACTACTTCTTTGATTTTATTTAAATATAACATGTAGGCCTATGGTCTGTATGTTTCTTTCAGCCATATCCTATTCATAAACTTGATTGAATAATTATTTAACTAACTTATTATTTGCTAATCTTTGTCCACCATACATCTTATTTGATATTATTTTTTAGTGTGACAAACAACATCACTTTTATGAACTTATCATGATCCCTTATAACACGGGTGTTTTTTGATTTGTATCTAATTCCTTAACTTTCTATACAATCTTTGCCTTCCCTCCATGTTAACACTTTCAACTTACTTGCTTTTAACTCTCCTTAATTATATTTTTTGTTTTGTTTACTATGGTAATTATCACTTTCCAGTGTTCAATACCTCTTTATAGTTTATACTTAATACTATTTTTCACAGCATACTTATTCACTATCATTTTTCACTATTACACTTTTAGCGTTCTTTAGGATTTATTAATTGTTAATGATTTTATCACTCACTATTTTTCACTATATTTCCATTCTATACTTTACACTATTTTCATTCAATCATTACTTTCACTCTTAAATTATTTATAGTTAATTATAATTTATTTAGTGTACTTTCTTTATCACTACACTTTGGGGTTTTTACACTTTCATTTTGCACTTCACAAAGGTTTTTTTGTTTTTTAAGTGTTTCTGAATGGGTAATCCCTCTAATTACTATCTCACTATTCGGTTTTTCTCTTTCATTACAATATATCCTTAATACTATTAACAATTTTATGTCCTTACAATACTATTCTTACATCTAATTCTAAATTGGGGTTTAGTTTGCTTTTTTATCATTTTTATCTTTAACCTTGTTTAAGAGGGTTTCTTCCCTAAATTATTATTGTCCATTAATGGATAATGACAGTTACCTTTTCCTTTCTCATAGGTTAATTATTGGTCTTGGTTCCAATATTATTTTTGAGTGCATTATTTCTCCTTCTCCTATGCTTTATTACTTGTTTGTGTATCATTATTGGTTTTCATTTTTATCTATTTCCCTCCTTCTTCATTCTCATTGTATTTGGTTAATACCTTGGTTTTTCCACCTTCTCTTTCGGGTACATTTCAACTTGTTACATTGAGTCGTTTAATTGCATGAACTTGTTTCATTTTTGTTTGGGTTTTGGTTTTTCCCCTTCTTCTTTTGGTTTTGTCAATCACCTTCTTCTCTTCTTTGGTTTTATTCTCGTTTGTTTTTCGTGGTTCCCTTCTTCTTTTGTTTCCTTTTGTTGGGTCAATCACTTTCTTCTCTTCTTTGGTTTTATTCTCGTTTGTTTTTCGTGGTTCCCTTCTTCTTTTGTTTCCTTTTGTTGGGTCAATCACTTGGGTTGGGTAATGTCGTCGTTTGTCGAGTCATAGTTTTTATATTTTATTTAAATTAATCATTTTATTTAATATGAAGTATTATTTTAGATTCAATATTATCTTGTCCATCCCTGGTATTGGGTTGGCTTATTTGTGTTGTAACAATATATAAAATGGGGTTTTTATGAATTGGTATGAATGTGAGCGTGTGGCAAACTGGGTTCGCCTTGATGAATAGAATAGATATATGTTAGAATAAGAATATGTTTACATAAATGTACATGTTTATCTAATTTTGAACTAATTGAAATTTATTAAAAATAAAGTAAAGCCAATAAATATTTGAATTCCATCAACAAGTGAGTGTAGCGTACGTTTGTTGCGTAACCTTATGATCACTCTTGCATTTCAACGTTCGTGTGACGAAACTCTGGGCTGGAGAAGATTTTAGAGGTAAGTGGAAGAGAAATAATTTTCTGAGTTTAATATGTTAATAATGTAAATTAACTTAACAACGTACTATTGAATCATAAGGTAGGTGAGATGAGATCACCAAGGTAGGTGATATTTTGGGCGGGTATATTTAAAACTGTTAAATTCCTTTACATCTTCAACTTTATCGAATTAACCATTCCCATGCATGTTTCTGGATGAACATGAATTCCAATTAAGGCTAAGAACATATTACAAAATATATTGTTACATAATGGGGAAAAAGTCTTATACCATTACAGAACATTCTACATGTTTCTCGGCTATTCCAGTGGAAGCCGGCTGTAATGTTGTGTGCGTACATGATTCTCAACATGCGTTAGCGAGACTGTTCCTGACTTCGCCGGCCACGTGCACTGTGTCAATGCCACAAGCAATTATGCTCTAATGTAGAGTTGACACGTATTATGGATTATTCTAGAATATCAGTGGAATATAAATATAGGCATTCAGCGACGGTCAGTTTAGTTTAAGTGGCGATTTATTCCAGTGCGGTTCGAAGTATTGTGGTGAAGTGTTATGCGTTTTATAATTGTACGGGACTCAATTAATTGACATTATTATTACGTGTGAACAATTTTTATTTGATTTGTTGTAAGAGACTATCTTGTTGATTACTCTGTGCTAACTGTTTAATTGTGATAATTAAAGCTGTTGATTAGTGACTTAATTCGTGTCTTGTATTTTATTTTCCACTGTACCATATGACGATCAGTAGACCGTCGTAACAATATTTATATGACTCAAAATTTCTCACTTAGCAAGTATTTTCAAAATATCCAGATAATTTCTGATAATCCCTAACTGCATATGAATTGTTTGCGTATTCTGAAATCCATGCCTTAACCAAGGTACTGGATTTGATAAGACTTTTGGTCTGTTGAGTTTCCTATTACTCTATTAAAATTAGATACACTAAAATATGAAATGTTAATTAAAAAAAAAATGTCGTGCCACCATATGAAAAATTGTTGTTTAACAATAAGATATATGACATAAAAAACTGAACTTAATTCACAAGACATTACAAGGTATGGTAAAGTGACATTAATAAACAGTTTTCATGTGCATTCTTTTTTTAACTGCTATTTTTTGACCTAAAAATGTCTATCAAGCAGTACAGATGTACTGTTCCAATGCTTAACACATTAAGATAAAATACCGTTCCCAGATTAGGCTGTAATTATTGGGGGGAAGTCACACAAGTGAATCCATTATAAAGGGGTTTAAAAAATGTAGTGTTTCTAATAATATGGATTCGAGCAAAGATGACATTTTGTGGAAAGACTCCAGTATTGAATCTAATTCCAGTAGGAGTACTGAAGATGTACTTTAAGAAGAAAACGAGGACAATCCGGACTAAAAATAATAAGGCACTTAGTTACTTGTAATTTCACCTTTATTGTAAAATAACATATTTGTTTAGTTCCGCTCTCCAGTATCGGCTGAATTGATGGGAACATCTTTGCCGAATGGATGACTGCCCCATCCCCAAACCACTATGGAACTATAAGCCGAGGGGATGGAGAGGTGTGGGACGTCCGAGGAAGCACTAGAGTGACCAGGTCTAATATCTTTGCCTATTTGAGACAGGAACAAACCATCCTGGGTTTAATCCTTGAAGATGATGATGATCATGATGATTTAGTTCCACCTCAAGGTATGGTATTCACACCATATAATTATCTTTTTCATAGAACTCGTCAAAAAATTCAGAATTGTCTTATATTGCAGGCTCTTTTCTTCCCTGTAAAACACCTTCAACAATATACGGACATCTTATATATGAGGCCGTCTTATATTCGGGCCAATATGGTAATTAGCCACTATAGTTTTATTTCTTTCTAAGATTCTAACATTCTACAAATAATGTTACAAAATAACTTACGTTAATTGCGTGAGTAAACATAGGTCGAGCCAGGAAGAAAGCTACATCCATATGTATATGGTATTCTGACAACAGGGAATGTATTGATGGCAATTTGTTTATGTACTCATCCATTGTCAACGTTGAGCCAAGGAATGTGCCAAACTGCACTAACGTATCCTGGCACTGTAAAAAAACAAGTTCAACTATAAATATATCAGAGCGAAAGTAAAATCTACACATAACCATAAACAAATGTGGTTCATTACTACCCATATTTTAACCATAAAAAACTCAAAAAATACCCAACTGTTTGTACTGTTTTGTTTGAAATAATTGATTGTATGTACAAACTGTAAAATTTATTTATTAAATACTGTAAGAACATGTTTGTAAACATATTAGTTTTCTCATAAATAACATGTATTCTGGTCACTAATTCCATTCGTTAATCTGGAATTACATTCAGTGACAAGAATTTGAACAGTCCCTCAACCAGGTGCAGATCCAGGAGGGGGGGGGGGGATTTCACATCAGACAAAATTTCCCAAATTGTCACATCAGATATAACTTTATACTTGTATGTTAATAAATTAACTGTGTTGATATTAACACACTGTATTTTTATCTGCACTCATTCCTATCATTTATACTATAGCACATTCAAGAATGGTCCCACTTTTCATGTTTTTCCTCTCAAACGTCAACTATTCCCCACCCCAAAACTGCTTGCTGGATCAACCCCTGACCTCAACACAACTTCTACTAACCTTCACTCTTCTGTTATTCTCACAGCTGAAATAATAAATTATACGTGAAAAAATACACATCGACTTTAAAAACAGAATTGAAATTATACAAACCTGATCATACAATTTTCCCACCAACTTGAGATGGTTTTTTTCAGTTTCTCTGTACACGACGCAATATCGCTGCTGAGCCATCTGAAGGCACAATGCAACAGCTAAATTATCTTGAATTAATGCTTCTTTTAATCTCAGAGATGCTTTCTTGGTATTGCGAACCTGGCTAAAATACCCTGCCTACAATGAACAAACAAAATTGTATTTACATCTTACTAGTATATATTTTTACATATTACAACTAATATTCAATCAAATTATATTAAATGATGTAAGCGGTTTTGATTCAAACTTCACCAACATGGTGATCATCAACTATCTCTAGTACACATATATACATATTCACTCATTAACATCTATTATCACAGAATGTATTCAAATTTTCTCTTTAAAAGTATCAAATTACACAATGCGAGAATGACATTTATGATTAGTTGAGAAAAAAATTTTGTGTTGTTTAACTTTTATGATTAACTGAAAAAAAAAATGTTTTCAAGAATCCTTCACTAACAGATCAAGAGGTAAAGTGAGTAGGCACTGTGTTCAGAATTACCTCTCCTTTGAGCAACTCTCCACCAGCCATTGCTTCTAACTGATCGTTTGTCATCTCTTCTGCAGCTTCGATTCCCGCCATTTTCTGCACTATCTCTTTCAATATTAGCAAATCCAAACTAAGCAGGCATAAAACAATAATTTTAAATAAATCCTTAAATTCGTAGTGACCGTCAATCAATAAATTTTTCCGGTGAAGGGTTAGTGAGGATCGGTCAAAAAGTATAACACAAATTTTCAATTATTTGTGTCGACATTTCGACAATATTTATTGTCATCATCAGTAGATTTCACAGATCTACGCATACAGTAGATGATGACAATAAATACTGTCGAAACATTGACAGAAATAATTTAAAATTTGTGTTATACTTTTTGACCGATCCAAACAAACCCTTCACCAAAAAAAAAAAATAATAATTTTTAAACAAATGTACAAAAGAAAATAGTCTGGCTTATATAGTATTCTGCCTTTCTCTGCATTCTACACTACCATGACTTTGCCCTACAGTAAGCATGTCCGCTGTACAGATTAAACAAAATCTGGATAACTTGGTCTGTGTGTATGCAAATTAAAAACATATGACTCTATGTTAAATTTATATCATCAGAGTTTTGTACTGGCCTATTTAAGGTAACAAAGGAGACAAGGGGATTTGCCATTTTAGGAGGACCAGGCTTACGGGCAGGGCAGTGTTATGCTGAGGAAATAGATAACACTGGGTCGCTGTGTGACTATATAACACTTTTCACTTATAATGTGAGCGACAGAATTACATAACACTCTAGATCAGTGGTTCCCTGGGGGGTCCGTGAACACTTTTCAGAAAAAATAGAATATACCATAATGTTCTCCTATTTTTGAAGCTCAAAATCTAAATTTTAGAATCTCAAAACAATTATTAGAAGATTACAGTATTTTTTTTTTTTGTTCAAACTAATTATAATTGTAAAAGTAATTTCAAACTAATGGCTTTAATAATGTCTTTAAGTCATGTCGTGTAGCAAGATCTGCTTGTAAGCTGAACTGACTAAAGCGCTTCAACGCAGAACTGATATTGCTGTTTTAGTCCATGTACATTCACTGTATCTTGCTTATAACCACTATATTAAGCAAAATGTTTTTCCGTGTAGCTGGATTTCGACTCGTGTGGCTGGAAAAATAGAGCTGGCTGTGCAATGCATTGTATCAGTCTCGTGGCGCCTGGCAGCTCATTCGCAGTCTGTTGCAGCCACTGATGCTTATGTAGATAAACAAAAAAAAAAAAATTGGAGCTGTGGTTTCAGAGATTAGACTCTGAAATCTTCAAACAATTCAAAATCTTAAATCAATTCCCTTCTGTGGCAGATTTTGTCCAAATGTCAGGAGAAAATGTTTCAAAGGAGATCATCAACATTGCCAAGTCTCATCTGGAGCAACTGCACTTTGCAGCTAAGGGAATACTTTCCAGTGACGGATGATAGTGACATGTGGATAAGGAATCCATTTGCTGATGGGCTGTCAACTAACTTCTCTCTTACACCACAAGAAGAAGATTCATTGGCAGAACTTTCAACTGACAGTTCATTAAAATTATAGTTTTTGCAATTACAGTTAGCTGACTTCTGGTTATATGTAATGACTGAACACTATCCTGAACTCGCAAAAAAAGCTTTGAAGTGTTTAACTGTTTCCCTCTACTTATTTGTGTAAAACCACATTCTCCCAGCTCACGTACTTGAAGTCAAAGTTAAGAAATAAACCTGATGTCGAGAGTGACTTAGTATTGAAATTAACAGACATTAAACCCAATATTACGCAATAATTCTTCATAAGCAGTTTCATTGTTCACATTAAACTATGTTCGATATCATTAATATTATAATTTTGCAATTTCAGACAATTTTTAATTTAATACATTTTAATGAAAATATAAGAGTTTGTATCATACTTAAAATATAACAGTTTGTACCACACTTACTGTTTATTTTATTTCAGAACTCAGATAGGGTCCGTGAAACTTTTAATTTTGGGGGGAGGGTCCGTGGACTGAAAAGTTTGGGAACCACTGCTCTAGATCATTCAGATGCTCCTTCCAAACATTACTCGATCATTCTACCAGCATCCAAGCCTACTGTACCACTATGAATGTTTAAAATACCTCTCCAGTTTAAAACAGACCACACTTTCATGAGGATTTCATTATAAAAGTTTTTAGGCTAAAAATTTTAATTTGGGCTACACATTTATTATCACTATATCAAACTTTCACAACACAAACTAATAATCTATGCTGTTTAAAAACTGTAAATACTAATTTTATAACTCACCTTTTTTGCATTTTCAATTCATTTGCCAAATACTGGAGTAATCCAGTAAGTTCAATATTATATTTCTTGAATATATAACCACAAAAAGAGGCTAAACTTTGTAACCATAATGACAATGATGTCCCGTCATGTTTAAATCTGTCCCTTTCAGCTGATGCCAAAGATTCAATAACACAATATCCCAACACATCGTATGACATGCTTGTCAAATATTTGAGTGAATCTACTACAGGTACTATTAAATTATCATACATCTGGATCTGTATAAGTATCTGCAATAAGATAAAAATGTTATAAATACAAAAGTTATGCTATTAAAAGGTTAGAATGCTAAAGATATCTCTTTTATTATAAAATATTTCCTCCAATACTGTGGCAACATAAACCCTATAGGTTGTCAAAATATTTGCGTATCAAAAGATAATAAGATCAATAGTATAATTCTTTGGCAGTATAACCCCTTATAAGTCTGGCAATATTACATCCTTTGCTGTTTAGTACATTATTTATTTTTACTGTTGTTCAATACTACAGAGTATTTACACTCTCCTACACATCTTAATACTACATGATCTCAACCTTTGTTTATCTGCATACACATTGACAGCCCTTTTCTACAAATTGTACTCCCTTTTAAAAAACTGATAAGCTTGCATTCACATATCTGTAGTGTTCAAGCAATACAACACTAAGTTAGATGTTAAAAGCATTAAAAACTATACTTGATAATATGCCCCTTTTATAATGCAAGTTCTAATATGCCAATGTTGAATCATTTTGTTTGCCCTTTATAATGAATTATAAAAAAAACTATTCAAAATTTGTTTTCTTCACACTGCTAACACAAGCCTATGTTATGTTCTTTACCTAGCATATTAATTTTTTCTTGGTTAACCCCTAAATGGTTAACAAGAGTTTTATATATAGCATAGGTTGAAACCTACTGCACTAAAGTAGTGATTTAGGTTAAAACCTATTGCCATCCATCCAGATTTTCCAGACTCTCCCTCTCTTTTTCACGTGTGAGGGGAATGTCCGGTATGTATGGTAAATATGTCGTTTATATAATGGGAGTTTTTCTGTTTCTTAAACAAAACAATTCGCTTTCCAAAGTTTTTACAAAATATTTTATACTTTTTCTATTATGCCTACTTCAAGCCTGGAGTATACATGTGCAAGTGCAAAAAAAAACATGTTTTGATGCAATTCCATGGGTGCCACAGACTAGGAAGTGATAGAAAAGTACCGTATTTTCTCGCATAATTAACACCCCCGCATAATTTACGCATCCCATTTCTGGGGGGTTCAAAGTGGGAAAAAGAAATATTCGCGTATTTGACGCACCCACTTTCTCGATGATTTCATCATGCAGTTCCGGATGCGTTTCGAAATAAAGATGTCAAGTAGTAGCTTTCCTATTGCGCAACCTAGCATTTCAAACCCTCGTGCAACTTCCTGTTATTACTCACTGCGGTATTCAGTCCGGTGAGTGAATCAGCGAAGACGTGATTAGTGACGATTTATTCCAGTCTGGTAGAAACTCATTTTACGAGTGTTTCAGGTACACGGATGTTTTGTGATCTCAAAGTCGTTCATTAATCCACAATGAGCAAGTATTCGAGTAATACTGCGTCATATAAACTTGCGTGATCGCTTACGCAGAAACACACGGGAATAGGGCAGCAGGCCTCAAATATTCTGTGTCCGAGTGTAACGTGCGGTACTGGCGAAAACAGAACATTGCCCTTCAAGAGACCAACAAGTCTCGTAAAGCATTTCGCGGTCCAAAAAGTGGCAAGTTTCCGCAAGTAGAGGAGCATCTTCTGAAATATGTGATTTCGTTACGCAATGATGGATATGCCGTTTCTTACGAAATGCTGTATTTTAAAGGACGAGAAATAGCTGCAGCACATGGGATCAGTGTCTCGAATTTTAAGGTTAGCCGAGGCTGGGTGATTAAATTTATGAAGAGAAATGGACTCTCTCTTCGAAGAAGAACATCCTTATGTCAAAGAATGCCGAATGATTTCGACCAAAAAGTCATTGATTTTCATCGCTTCATGATTAGGAAACGGAAAGCGAAGAAATATTTGCTTTCCCAGATAGGAAACGCAGATCAGACGCCCATCAGTTTCGATATGCCACAAAGTCGAACAATCGATACGAAAGGAATATCGAGTGTTATTGTGCACACTACTGGAAGTGAAAAACAACGGTGTACAGTAATGCTTGCTGTAACAGCTGATGGCAGAAAGCTTGCACCGTACGTTGTCCTGAAGCGAAAAACAATGCCGAGAGTAAAATTTCCACGTGGGATCCACGTTCGTGTCCAAGAAAAAGGGTGGATGGACACGTCACTCGTAGAAGACTGGATACGAACGGTTTGGGGAAATAGAGCGGGGTCTCTCCTTCGGTGCCCGGCTCTTCTCGTGTTGGACAGTTTTCGTGGCCATCTGACGGAAAACACTAAAAAATTATTGGAAACCATGAAAACCGATTTGGCTGTGATTCCTGGTGGACTGACATCAGTACTTCAACCCTTGGACGTTTCAATAAATAAACCATTCAAGGACAATGTGCGAAAACTCTATCAGTGCTGGATGGCAGAAAATGTGCACGAACTTACTCCAACAGGCAAAATTCGGAAACCATCTGTGGAACTCCTTTGTGAGTGGATATTGCGCGCTTGGGACATGATTTCTTCGAAGGTGATTGAAAAGAGCTTCAAAAAGACGGGAATCTCGAATGCGTTAGACGGGACTGAAGATGACTTCTTATGGAGAGATGTGAGCAGTGATAGCAGCACCAATTCTTCCTGCAGTTCCAGTGGCGACGACCAACTCGGTAGCCTATAAAAGGTAAGATTATTTTTCTTCCTTTTTAGCAGGTATGTCATTATTACTTACGTCGTTAGTACTTTCGTTAATTCATATTTATTTTGCTTCAGGTCGTACTATCAGTTCGTGACGGGAAGAATATTTTCCGGTGTCCGTACTTGAAACTGTGTGTCCTGTCAAATATATCATATGTACAATTTAAATATGGTTAAACAATGTATGTACAATACGCATGCGCGTATTATTATTGTTATAACGGATGTATGTATTCTATGAAGGTTAGTTCTAGTGAATAAAGTCTTTTCTAATCAACGTGTTGTCTAACTGTATTTGGCAATATAATTCCAATATTAAATAATATCTCTCACATGTCCAACTTGCCTAATGTACTTTATTTGATTGTTCAGAAGAAAACTCAACCGTAATTTTATGCCAAATGACGATTAACTTCAATGAGTTGAACTGATTTTGTGTATAATATATTTAATGTATCTTTTAAATGTCAATAAATTTCAAATGAAATTTGGGTATACAGTACAACCTGTCACATCCGGACCTGTGATATCCGGACGTATCTCCAAACTACGTAATTTTTCAATTTTGGTTAGCGAAATGGTTAGGGATGGAAAAGTGAAAGTTGCAGCTGGAATGTTGTTTACGCGCCTAGTCTATTCCGAGCGGGGCTGTGGCCTTGACTCAGTCAATGGCTCTTTCCCGGAAACCCACTCCTTTATTCTCAACCTCGGTTGCCGTCTGCCTGCCACTTGCTACCCGCAGTCTGTGTTTGCGTGTCTTTTTAAAGAGTACAGTGTACAAATACAAATGCTAAACCAATAGAAACGTCTAAAAAAACACGTTCTTCTGTGTATCTTCTGTAATTGTTAATTATATTAATTGAGATTTTGGCTACTTATAGAGCTTTTATTACTGAACACAATGCAGTTTTCAGAATTGCTGTATATGTATTGGTTTTGAAGTTATCGCAGGTTGAACTGCAAAAATGAATTGAGTAAAATTCACGTCTGATCCGACCGACCGCGTGCTTCACTGTGGCAAAGAGTGAGATAGTTGCATATTATATGCTCTCTGTCTAGCTTACGGCACACAGCCTGTCCCTTTCATAAAATGCTCAAATATGATGACATATTATGAATCGTTATATATACCCCTCCTCGGTATAAAAAAAATTGATTATTTATTAGTTTGCTCTATCTTATTATTAACATCATTAACTCCAACTTGCCTAATGTACTCTATTTGATTGTTCAGAAGAAAACTCAACCGTAATTTTACGCCAAATGACGATAACTTCAATGAGTTGAACTGATTTTGTGTATAATACAGTACAGTATATTTAATGTATCTTTTAAAAGTCAATAAATTTCAAATGAAATTTGGGTATATCTGAAATCCTCGAATAATTTACGCACCCGAAATTTTCGCCGGTATTTTTCGTCAAAAAAGTGCGTTAATTATGCGAGAAAATACGGTAATACAAAAATGATGAGCAAATTCCATAATATAGCCTTTTTGATGCAAGCTAAAAAGATTTCTACGTTAATTCTGTGTGTATGCAGGATAGCAGCAAATACACACAATAAATCCTGAGTAAAATAAAATGTCAAAATTAAATGGTAGTCCATATTTCATACTATACTGGAATTGTTACAGGAGAGGGATTGACATTTGTGATGATGTCATCACCATGTTGTGTTTTTGTTGAATGTTTCGTTACGGATCATTCCATGTCAATTCAACCAGGCCATCTCACCCACCATCTCCGATTTTGATGAAACTTGGTTTATTTGTTCTCCCTACACAGATAAGTAACCACACCAAATTTTAACCCTCTCTCTCTGTTTTCATTTTATAGGCGTTCAAAGTTTTGAAATTTTGGCGTTTTTAATAATCGGATGTTGCGAAACGAGACTTGCTAACCTTTAGAAAATAATTTGTAACTTTTTTATCTATCTTTGTGAAATTTTGTAGTTATATACTCCAAAGTATAAGGATTCTAGAAAAAACACAATACCTTTAATTAAAACCACTAAGGCTAGAAAAAATGTTTTATTTGCATCTTTGTAGTTTTTTTTGTAAAAAACATGGTTTAGCATTAAATTGAATATTGTAATGGGGCCAAAAGGAGGGGCTTTTTATTTTATTATAAAATCATAAATTTGTTTTCATCTGTGTGGCCAGCCATGGGTTGAATAAAAGCGTTGTTCAAACAAAGGGACAGTACGGTGTAGCTGTACAATGGAATGTGTCGTGTTGCCCACAACGTCTTAATTCTCAGAACTGTAATACTGTGTAATGCGCACGGACGCACAAACATCTGCGGAGCGCATAACCGACGCTAAACAAAAGTCGTACAAAATGGCTTTGAGTGAATTTGATTCAACATGTGCTTCTGTGCTGGCGGAAACGCAAGGAGAAATCCTGCCTATTTTTGTGACGAAACCAGTGGCAGTGGAATTTCGTCGACGTCCAACACACGGGAGTTGCATGTGTTATCTGAGCAGTGACCATGACTTTAGCACCAGCAGGCAGTGAGTTCCCATGTAGAAAAACTGTGGAGAGGGAAACACGAGGAAGCGTCGCCCCAGTTCATCTCACCTACAGACCGCATGCGGTCCATTTAAATTTTACTAAAAGCTTTCCTTTCAAGGTCGATCGACCTACCCAGAACCAGGAACAGTTATCTAAAAAAGTGAAAGTAAATTAGAAAATGAAGTGAAGAGAGTGCGTCGAAAATAAGAGGCGGTAAATTGAAAAAGATGAACTCATAACTTTTGGACATGTAAACGAGGACTTGGTGCGGGCCACGCAACGAGGTCGGAGGAGACGCCGTTACACAAGTAAAAGTATTCTTACCAAAAATTTTAATGATGCCAAAAAATTAATCAATTAAATAAGGGGGTAACATTGTATGTGAGTTGAGTGTGGGCATTGCTGGGTCGCCTTGAATAAATTAATTAATAATGTAGTTTAGATATACGTAATATTTTCAGAAATGTAAACATTATTGCTGGAAAAAGGGGATTCACCTCAATATCAGTTATGATTGGAATTATAATAATAAATTCATTACTTTGTTTTATTTATTAAAAGAGTTAACAAATTATTTAAACCACCTTATTTCATTTGCTGCACTGATCAGTTCATCGTACGAGCGGGGTTAGTCCACACTAGAGATCCGGCCAGATCACAAGGATTAAAAGGTAGATGGAAGTTTCAAACTAAATTAATATAATAAAGTGTCACAAATAAAAGTTACAATGGTGCCGTGCCGCAGGATGTAATATAATAAAAAGTTGTATTACACCGGCCTATTTTGACAGTGCAGGAAGTGAAATACGGTTATGAAAGCAAAATTTAATTTACGTAAAATGTACGTAATTATGGTGTAAGGTTTATTTTATGTATGTTGTAGTATAATGTTTTGAAGGGAGGATTGACCAATTGTAGTTATAACATAAGTAAAAATAAGTTATAAATCAGTTAAAAATGTCTGAGCACACAGAAAAAAGCAATGTAATAGACCCGTATGAGTGAGAGTGGTTTTGGGTCAATGGACCCGTCACCAAATGTGAGAGAAGTAAGTCAGTCAATGCCAACAGCTGATTTGAGCGTACAATCAGTAACTAACGCTGACCTAACCGGGTCAATTATAATCAATAACGCAGAAGCACAATCTACTCCGGTAGTGATAAAGACAAATATAAAAGAAAAGAATTGTCATTAGATGACATATTTGATTTTATGAAAGCCAATTTCATTAGAGTAAATAGTGATTTCAATGTATTAAATAAACGTTTTGATGATAATGATACCAAATTTGACCAATTAAGTAATGACATTAAAGAACAGAGAATAAAATGTGAACAACAAAATATTAAAAATGATATTAATTTTAAAGAACTTAATGAACAAAATATTAAGTTTGAGCAGAATATAAGTTTAAAGTTTGATTTTATGAGTAATGAATTATGTAAACGTATTGATGAACGTTTCCAGATAGATATAATGAATAAGAAGTTAGATGACAATGTTACGAATATTAATAATGACAAAATAGTGGAAGAGAATAAAATATTGACTAGTGATGATAATGATGTTAATTACAATTCTGAGGTAAGTGGGAGTGAGAATTATGACAATGTAAGTGAAAATATGATGTTAAAGAATAATGGGGTAAATACTGAGAGTACTGATGAAGTTTTAGAATGTAATAATGGAATGTTAATGTGTGTTTATGAGTCAGAGAGAAAGTGGAAAGGTAGTATAGAGGTAGAAGGGTGGCAGCGGGTAAATTTTCCCCATGTTCATGGTAAACCAAGGTGTTTACAAATGTTATTGTTGAAGGGCAAGAGTCCCTTATTATTGGAAGACATGAGGTCTTTGAGTTGTTCCCCTGAGTTTTTATAGGTTAGTACCCTCTGTGTGGGATGGTGTCGAAAGTGTGATATGGTGTTATGGTGAGAGAGATTTAGATAGAGAGTTGTATATTGATAGAGAGATAGAATTATATAAGTTAAAGAGAAATTATAAAGAGTTGAAAGCGAGGTTAGAATGGAAGGAAATAGATGATATAAAATACTTACCTTATAAAATAGAGATTGAGAATTATTTTGATGATACTTGTATAAATAATAATAACTTACCTGACGTCTTAATGAGTATAGTAAACGAATATAATGATACAAATGACAGGGGAATAACAAAAAATACAGACGGTGAAAAGACTTATAATGATATTGACAGGTTTTATGATTTGATGATAGTGGAACAACATGAAGTATTAGAGAATTATTATATTGAAATTAATAAATTGAGTGTGGACAAGAACGATTTATATTATAAATATATTAGATTATTATTCGATGATGGAGGCTGAACATAAAACTTAATAAATGGACATTTTAAATATTTTGATTTATAGTTCTGATCTTGCTGACTTGGAAAATAAAGTGTGATAAATTGAATAATAATGACAAAAGTTTGTAAATAAAATTTTAGTGAAATTAGCTGTGTTTGTATTGTAACAAGCAGGTAATGTAAACAATATGTGTATGTGGTAGAATTTGTTTAATAATAATAATAATATTTTGTCAGATTAAATAAATGATTACGAAGGTGGTAATTAATGAATGATAAATTGTTTTGGAAGTAATGTAATTAAAAATGTTGTGTTTTCAATATTTAATGGAATTAAAGTAAGTTAAATTGTTCAAATAAATTTGATTGATTTAAAATGTTATATGATTGAATTTTTTCTAATGGTTCTGAATTATTTTATGAGATCTAAATTTGATAATAATTAATAAACGAATAAATGTTAAATTATATCTAGTTGTGGAATCATATTATCGTTATTGTTTCAGAAGGTAATGGAGATGTATTGTTTTGGGAATCATATGTTTTGAATGATGTACTGTGAGTATAAATTTTATAATACAAGTTAAATAGAGTAAAATGTTTACAGGTGTTGAAAAGATTTTAAACTCGATGAAACTAATTTGAGATAATACTAAATAGAAACCATAGTCAAAAGGTAGTAATAACTGAAATATGAGATAAAATAAATGTTAATAATAAATTTGAAATTTTTGAGGAATCTAATTGTAGTAAGTGATAAACAATTAAATGATAATATATAAAAGAGTTAATGAAAATTACAAGTGATAACGTTTATAATTTTCAGCATAAATTATTTAGAAGAGAATTGTTTGTTTAATGTGAATATAACAATGCTAATGATCAAGGTTAATGTCTATTTGTTTATTATGTTATGTTATATTATCATACAAGATATGTGGGTAATTTTGGGGGGTTATGTGGTGTTAATAGAAGTGATATATTTACGGAATGTAGAGACTGAAACTGTAGAAGGGTTAATTTAGTTAGTAGTATGCTATTGCAGTGGTGGCATGTGCCACTGTAGATAGTGGTAAGTGTTGGGGGTAACAGAGAGTGTTACCTCCATCGGAGGCCAAACTGGCGTAAAATACACGGCACAACTTTTATATAATTTTATATTATATGCTGATTTATTGCTGTGTCGTGTATCATAATGATGAAGAGAACATGCCTGAATTTAGAGATGATTTCCCCGCCTTTTCGGGCGATTACTGCCTTACCAGCACTAATCGTGGTTTTGGATGGCGGCCAGCTATGGCCAACAAGTGTAAATTTGACCATAGCTGTGCTTGAAATTGGTGTATATTTGAAATTAAAGGGGGGTGACTTTAGGGGAAATCCCCAGAACTATGGAACAGCGGCTGCCACTATGTTTGCGTGGGAACAGTAAACCAGGTGGTAGACCCGCATTAAGGGCATATAAATTTGAAACAAAAGATATGATGATATCTACTTAATTTTAAAATGTAATGCAGAAGCAAGGACAAGGAGATGTTAAATTCCTCCACCAATGCCGTCCTTGTGGATGCAAATGGGCGCAACAGTCCACCATTAGAAAACAATAGTGTGAGTGGTTAAGGAGGTTACTCAGAGGGGTAACGAATTAAAATTTGGTAACTAAATGATGATGACTCGCTCCTGAGCTAATTAAATAATGGTATCTTGATTCGAGAAATAGGTGCATTAGATGTTTATTATACTGTGTTTATGTCTTATGGATGTATTAGTTTATTGTGTTAGAGGTAATAAATAAATAAAATAAACCTCCGCTCAACAGTCCGTTAAGGACCAAGGCGTATCGCGCGGCTTTTGTGTTAGTGTGACGGTGTATGGCTAGTACTACGCGCCACCAGCCGCTAGTTGCGATATTCACAGCCAGGAGGCGGCGCTGTTATCTCAGCGCCTACTCAGTGTGCCTCACGACGCTGAGTGCACGCCGTACAGAACCTCCACCGGGAATTGAACCCGGGACCACGAGCGCATCAATCGCCCGCGTTAGCCACTAGACAGACCACCTGGAGGGGCTTTTTATTTTATTATAAAATCATAAATTTGTTTTCATCTGTGTGGCCAGCCACGGGTTGAATAAAAGCGTTGTTCAAACAAAGGGACAGTACGGTGTAGCTGTACAATGGAATGTGTCATGTTGCCCACAACGTCTTAATTCTCAGAACTGTAATACTGTGTAATGCGCAGAGACGCACAAACATCTGCGGAGCGCATAACCGACGCTAAACAAAAGTCGTACAAAATGGCTTTGAGTGAATTTGATTCAACATGTGCTTCTGTGCTGGCGGAAACGCAAGGAGAAATCCTGCCTATTTTTGTGACGAAACCAGTGGCAGTGGAATTTCGTCGACGTCCAACACACGGGAGTTGCATGTGTTATCTGAGCAGTGACCATGACTTTAGCACCAGCAGGCAGTGAGTTCCCATGTAGAAAAACTGTGGAGAGGGAAACACGAGGAAGCGTCGCCCCAGTTCATCTCACCTACAGACCGCATGCGGTCCATTTAAATTTTACTAAAAGCTTTTCTTCCAAGGTCGATCGACCTACCCAGAACCAGGAACAGTTATCTAAAAAAGTGAAAGTAAATTAGAAAATGAAGTGAAGAGAGTGCGTCGAAAATAAGAGGCGGTAAATTGAAAAAGATGAACTCATAACTTTTGGACATGTAAACGAGGACTTGGTGCGGGCCACGCAACGAGGTCAGAGGAGACGCCGTTACACAAGTAAAAGTATTCTTACCAAAAATTTTAATGATGCCAAAAAATTAATCAATTAAATGAGGGGGTAACATTGTATGTGAGTTGAGTGTGGGCATTGCTGGGTCGCCTTGAATAAATTAATTAATAATGTAGTTTAGATATACGTAATATTTTCAGAAATGTAAACATTATTGCTGGAAAAAGGGGATTCACCTCAATATCAGTTATGATTGGAATTATAATAATAAATTCATTACTTTGTTTTATTTATTAAAAGAGTTAACAAATTATTTAAACCACCTTATTTCATTTGCTGCACTGATCAGTTCATCGTACGAGCGGGGTTAGTCCACACTAGAGATCCGGCCAGATCACAAGGATTAAAAGGTAGGTGGAAGTTTCAAACTAAATTAATATAATAAAGTGTCATAAATAAAAGTTACAGTATCACAGAAAGGGAAAGGGATAATCACAAAAACGGTTTTTTCAAAATAATCCTCAATACGTGGGCTATCATATGAAAAAATAAAATTGATGGGGTTTTCATTCCTTTGTTGTGTTCTTTCTGTTAAAGGTAAGTTTTTAAATTTTTTTATTGAGCGATTTTACTGGGCCATAGAAATTTAAAAGGGTCTTAAGTATTTTTTTTAAATAAAATTAAAATTTTAAGTAATTATAAAACAAACAGGGCCCTATATTAAAACAAATATAAGTTAGGTGTTTGAAACTTTGGCTCTGTATCATTAAAATAACTGAGAAGATTGTCTTTCTCTTTTCCTATATGTGCTATAAGGTTCTTCCCTACTTCACATACGGCAGCTGTACACTCTAAAACTTTATTCACGGAAATTAACGCCCCCCCCCCGTTTGCTTTTTCTTTTTCAAAATATTCACATACTGAACAGACAAGTTATCTTGCCTGTCCATTAAATACTTTCCTTTTTCTTGTCTTGCATAAAGCTGGAGCACTTGTACTGGCATCAGAAATAGCTGAATGGATAATATTAAGTATCACTATCACTTAATACACTAAACATTAAAATGTAACCACAAAGTCACTTATGAATATTAGACTAATAATCAATAAATTTAAAAAGTACCACTAAATCATGCAAAACGTACTAAAATATGACAATATTGTAAATTTTAAAACTGTTAAATTTCAATCAGATCAAACAATAGTAAACGCACTAGGCCTACTATTTAATTTACTATGCGCACGTGGTAAAGCATAAACATCGGAACAAGTACGAATTGACAACACTGTGCTGTATAGTTTAAGCCAATCAGACCGCTCTAATCACCACTTCCCCACCACTCACTTGCAGACAAACATCAATCCCTCTCCTGTAAAAATTTAACTGTAGACTACTTTTACATTAAGGATAGCATTAACTTAGCTTATAGAACCTTTTTTTTATTCACTACTATACACTAATAACTGTGATTTTTAACCTATTATGACTAAGATTTATATTTAATTAATAAGGTTGTGTCAGTGGTTATAATTACACAAAAATTACACTACCATGCAATTTACATTACATTACGGACCATTCCATCACTACTAGAAAACACTACTAGAATTTTTTCTATAGTGGTGTGCAACAGTGTAATTTCTGTTTAAGATTTGTATATCACTCACCCAAGAATTTATTTACCACTTTTCACAGCCAGCGGTAGACTCTAATAATTGTTAAATAACACATTAATCTGTGAATGAAAATACTTACATAATCAAACAGAAATCCAGGAGAATAATGAGTAAGCTTGCCAATATGCCTACCAACTGGTTTTACTGTTTCCTTGCTTACTCTTTTCATTATTGTTTTTATTTTCTTCTGGGCCTCTCCACGTCTTCTTAAAAGTTTTGCATGTTGCTGGTACGTTTCATTTTTCCATCTACTGTATAAACAGTACCTAAAAGAAATGTGTACATAAAAATTAATGTTTATTATTTTGTAAAGACAAATTTTAAGTAAATGAAATAAAGTAATATATATATATATATATATATATATTGAAACGAACCACAGGATCATGATAGGCGGGGCAAGCTCATATATTACACAGACAATGGACATTCATGTTATATTGGTAGATGGTTAAGTTTGGTTATGTTATCAGTTGTATTTAGTAAGGATAAGGGTTTAGTTTAGTAAAACTGTGCATTATTTATTTATTGTTATTCATGTACTGTGTTTGTGGAATTGTGCGCGCGTGCGTGAGTAGTAAACGTTCCCGGGCTGTGCGTGAATTAATTATCGTTGTGTTTGACATTGAACTGAACTTAGACGTATGTATTGCTACAATCCCTATACATTTCTGACTATTGTTTACGTTCATGTATGATATTAGTAAAGTATGCAGTTATGCATGTGATAAGGGTCTTCTGATTACCGCTATGCATGCTGTTACAAAGTAAATGCACTCTACTGCATGAAAAGTGCATGTCACGATGTACTAACCATGTGACTTCCATCCACCAATAGAATGCTGAGTGGTGGTTGGAAATTTTCTGAAGCCTGTCGTTACACAGGCAGTTCTTCTACGCCATCTACCGCGAACGGGACGTGCACTCCTTGTACAAGATTCTACCGCTTGCAAGGTGTTGTAAAAACTATTCGTCGTTAGTGAAATGGGAAGACTCAGAACTGTGTGTGTAGTACACCTGCACACAGTATTGTTTTAACGCATTGCGCGTATAATTACGACAGTTCTTCTACGCCATCTACCGCGAACGGGACGTGCACTCCTTGTACAAGATTTTACCGCTTGCAAGGTGTTGTAAAAACTATTCGTCATTAGTGAAACGGGAAGACTCAGAACTGTGTGTTTAATACACCTGCACACAGTATTGTTTTAACGCATTGCGCGTATAATTACGACAGTTCTTCACTGCTGCTACCGCGAACGGTACATACTCCTTGTACAAGATTCTACCGCTTGCAAGGATCTGTTAAGACTTTTCGGGGATAGTAACGCGTGTGACGCATAACAGTTGATATTATCTCTTTACACACGATATTAATATTGTAGTATTACGTGTGTAATAAGTGAGTGTAACTGTATCACTGTGCGAGATTTCCGCAGTGACAGTATCATTAATAGTTACGCAATAGTAAGTTGTTCCATCAAGACGTTTCCGTGCTAGTGCAAGATTTCCTCATAGGGTGGTCTGCTGATCGCGGTAGACCTTCGTATTCGCATGAACACTTGAAGAAGCCGGAGTGGTATAAGTTCAATATACTGTTATTAGATTAAACTCACTGTCACCTGAGATATTACTTGGTCATAAACTCTATATTAATTTTGCGAGTAATAAGATCCGTAGTACTGTTGTGTGTGCGAAGCGTCAGATTCATCGTAGGAATTGCAGGACACCAGCCCAGCTGTTATAGGACATCAGCCCAGCTGTTATAGGACCAGCCCAGCTGTTATAGGACACCAGCCCAGCTGTTATAGGACCAGCCCAGCTGTTATAGGACACCAGCCCAGCTGTTACAGGACGCCAGCCCAGCTGTAAACGTTTCTGGGGAAACGTCTGTCATTTA
Organism: Magicicada septendecula; assembly: GCA_034769895.1. Classification (NCBI taxonomy): domain Eukaryota; kingdom Metazoa; phylum Arthropoda; class Insecta; order Hemiptera; family Cicadidae; genus Magicicada; species Magicicada septendecula. The sequence continues at coordinate 36,917,874 of CM068369.1, forward strand.
TAAGCCGCATCTGACGAACCAACTACACCGCAAAGACCTGCCCTTCTCTTCAGCAACATCATCGTGGGAATCTTCTTTATGTAACGTATCACGTCTTGCGTATGAACAGTATTTAACATTTTAAAAGAAAGACTCTATTTCAAACATTACATTCTGTACATATCAAATATACTATATAAACTATAACTTGTGTTTGTGCAATAAATAATCTTAAACCCTCGAATATAGACTTTTAATTTGAGATACACATACTATCATATCCTATGCGCCAATAGTTTAGTAATTTGTGTTGTCGCATAGAGATATTTTGGCGCTTAGCAACGTAGGGCTCGTAAGATAGCGATAACTTTACGCTATTATATATTTGTCTATGAGTATAAAATTTTGTTGGTAAAATCCTATGTATGATTATAATTAACGTAATAATTGTATGTGTATAGTTCATATGAAAATCTGAGGATATAATTTATCAATTGTGCATATTCTCTTGTATATCGTATATGAACAGATTTTATCAGTATATTGGAGGTAGATTATTAGTTGTTGTGTGTTAGATAAGGTTTATTTACATGTTGATGTTTTGAACTGCTTTCTGTGTGCATATAAACTGGTTACATTACGTTCTAATCTTGTAGTAATAATAACTTTCTTTGCGTATAAATCAATAAATTTAAATTTACTAAATTTTAAACTGAAATTTGGTCACTATGGCGGAGTCAAAAGGGATAGAGAATGCTTTAGCGGCCATATTAGCGAAGATGGAAACCATGTCCGAAGAAATGAAAGCCTGGCGTAAGGAGATGAAAGCCGAGGAAGAAAAGATGATAGCGGATATACAAGGAATTTCAGAGGAAAGTAAAGCCAGGGATGAGGAGATGATAGCCATTAGGCAGAAATTTTGGGAAGAAATGGACGCCGATAGAGAGGAGAGGATGGCGAAACTACAGAAAAAGTCAGTTGATACTGAAGTAGATTTAACTATTGGGAATAGTGTACCTGGTGATAATTTTGAAGTACCAAATGTTCTGGTTGAACATACTCTCAACGAAAGTAATATGGAAGTTAACCAAGATGTGACATCTGAAGGATTAACGGAGAACAGTAGCGTAGCAGGTGAACTTGAAAGTGATTATACGGAAACCACCTTATTAGGGCCTAGTAGTTCATATCTCGGTAAAGTCGAGTATTTAGATTCTGCATCGGATTGTAGTGAAGATAACAGAAATGAAATTAGTAGTAACAACACTATTAGTCTGGAACATACTTCAGGTAAGTGCTGTGATGAGGTGATAGTTTATAGTGTAACAGATATAGCATGCGAGAACCGTGAACGTATGGTAGAATTTGAAGCTATCATGGATGCGGACAGTGTATGCATAACACATAAAAATCCCGAACCAGTAGTAGAGCCTGGAACTAGTATGGATACTAACGGTGCAGGTATTTATGACACATGTTGTAATGATGAGGTACTAGATGAACTTATATCAGATACTGAGGTGTTTTTGGAGGACAGAGAGGTGAATGTTACTGATGACAATAAGGTGACAACAATTATGGTAAATAATAATGAACCACCGCGTAATCAGTTTCATGTTCAAACACCACAAAATCAGCCACAATCACAACAACATAAAAATACGACTCAGCAATTTAATACCAACTTATTAGCAACAGTTACTGAAAATGATTCAGTTAAAAAGCAGTTCAATCAATCAAGTATGAAAAATGTTAGTTATAAGAATAGAACTGTTATGTATGGCCTATATCCTGCCGAAATTAGGGATAATTTAGTGTGTAATAATGATAATAGTAATAAACATGAGGGAAATATTAGTATTGAAAATTGCACCGACCTTATTGTCGAAGCAAAAATTAATGGTTATGTTGACGAGATGTTGTTCGACAGCGGCACAGAAATATCGCTGTTGGACGAGCAGTTACGAAAGAGGTGTAAAAACCACTTTATACAAATGCCGATTCTGCCGGTATGTCACACAAGGATAAAATCAGGAGCGGGTGAGTCGCAGATAATTGAAAAACAGGCAATTAAAACAAAATACGAACAGGGTACGGAAATAGATGCGACCGTACTTGGAGTTAGAAAACTCGGACATAATATTATATTGGAAGTCAACGGATTGAATAAACTGCCAGTTGGATTTCCAAACAATACATTACGAGGTGAAGTCGTTAGTGTAGAGCACCTTATCAGACTAGGACGCTCGAAAGATAAGATAATGAATAACTCACTAACCCCCAAGGTTCAGTTAATGGGTTGCGAGATAAAGCAAATACGACTTATATTAAAGAAATTCAAATCTACATTTCCAAGTAAACGTGTGCGTTTCAAAACTGAGAAAAATTTATACAAAAAACTCAGAAATAAATGTCAGGATATAGGGGTACGAATGTGTAGCTATGTAAATATGTCAGTTCAGGTTTAAATGTTGTATGTAAGATGACTCTGTGAATGAACAATAATCTAGTTTAGATAAGGAATGCCGTCTGTGTACTTTGTGACCCTGCATAAAGTTTGTTATCTGCTGTCAGGAACATGTGTGTTTGTTTTGGTTTTAAGGTTACCACGTGTCTTTGATTTGGTGCTTCTGTCAAAGTGACAGTTAGGAAATGTTAGTATTAATTCAGGATGTTTATTTGATTTTAGTTCGAGGGTATTATTATTATTTCAGGATTAGGAAATTGTTTTGGTTATATGAAAAAAAAAATTTTTTATTTTTGTTAGTTAACTAAAAAAAAAAAAATTTTTTTTTTATGCGGGAAGGGGTTAATCCTGCAACGAATCACAGGATCATGATAGGCGGGGCAAGCTCATATATTACACAGACAATGGACATTCATGTTATATTGGTAGATGGTTAAGTTTGGTTATGTTATCAGTTGTATTTAGTAAGGATAAGGGTTTAGTTTAGTAAAACTGTGCATTATTTATTTATTGTTATTCATGTACTGTGTTTGTGGAATTGTGCGCGCGTGCGTGAGTAGTAAACGTTCCCGGGCTGTGCGTGAATTAATTATCGTTGTGTTCGACATTGAACTGAACTTAGACGTATGTATTGCTACAATCCCTATACATTTCTGACTATTGTTTACGTTCATGTATGATATTAGTAAAGTATGCAGTTATGCATGTGATAAGGGTCTTCTGATTACCGCTATGCATGCTGTTACAAAGTAAATGCACTCTACTGCATGAAAAGTGCATGTCACGATGTACTAACCATGTGACTTCCATCCACCAATAGAATGCTGAGTGGTGGTTGGAAATTTTCTGAAGCCTGTCGTTACACAGGCAGTTCTTCTACGCCATCTACCGCGAATGGGACGTGCACTCCTTGTACAAGATTCTACCGCTTGCAAGGTGTTGTAAAAACTATTCGTCGTTAGTGAAACGGGAAGACTCAGAACTGTGTGTGTAGTACACCTGCACACAGTATTGTTTTAACGCATTGCGCGTATAATTACGACAGTTCTTCTACGCCATCTACCGCGAACGGGACGTGCACTCCTTGTACAAGATTTTACCGCTTGCAAGGTGTTGTAAAAACTATTCGTCGTTAGTGAAACGGGAAGACTCAGAACTGTGTGTTTAATACATCTGCACACAGTATTGTTTTAACGCATTGCGCGTATAATTACGACAGTTCTTCACTGCTGCTACTGCTTGCAAGGATCTGTTAAGACTTTTCGGGGATAGTAACGCGTGTGACGCATAACAGTTGATATTATCTCCTTACACACGATATTAATATTGTAGTATTACGTGTGTAATAAGTGAGTGTAACTGTATCACTGTGCGAGATTTCCGCAGTGACAGTATCATTAATAGTTACGCAATAGTAAGTTGTTCCATCAAGACGTTTCCGTGCTAGTGCAAGATTTCCTCATAGGGTGGTCTGCTGATCGCGGTAGACCTTCGTATTCGCGTGAACACTTGAAGAAGCCGGAGTGGTGTAAGTTCAATATACCGTTATTAGATTAAACTCACTGTCACCTGAGATATTACTTGGTCATAAACTCTATATTAATTTTGCGAGTAATAAGATCCGTAGTACCGTTGTGTGTGCGAAGCGTCAGATTCATCGTAGGAATTGCAGGACACCAGCCCAGCTGTTACAGGACATCAGCCCAGCTGTTATAGGACCAGCCCAGCTGTTATAGGACACCAGCCCAGCTGTTATAGGACCGCCCAGCTGTTATAGGACACCAGCCCAGCTGTTACAGGACGCCAGCCCAGCTGTAAACGTTTCTGGGGAAACGTCTGTCATTTATAAGCCGCATCTGACGAACCAACTACACCGCAAAGACCTGCCCTTCTCTTCAGCAACATCATCGTGGGAATCTTCTTTATGTAACGTATCACGTCTTGCGTATGAACAGTATTTAACATTTTAAAAGAAAGACTCTATTTCAAACATTACATTCTGTACATATCAAATATACCATATAAACTATAACTTGTGTTTGTGCAATAAATAATCTTAAACCCTCCAATATAGACTTTTAATTTGAGATACACATACTATCATATCCTATGCGCCAATAGTTTAGTAATTTGTGTTGTCGCAATATATATATATTGTAACAAGAAGATTCTGTTTCTCTGTTTTATGACAATATTTACTTATTATAAATTGTACAAGGTATGTTGAGTTTTAGTAAGTTGAAATTCTTTTAACGCCCCGCGTTGCAGGCGTCAATCTGTAACGTGGAGGACTCGTGCCGTATAATTCGTTTATTTGTGCTGTGCAGTAGAAAAAGTTACGTAACGAAATCGTGGGCGCCCGCAAACCACAAAATGTGAAATTTTAAACGAAACCATTTTGACTAACTGAAGTGTTATTAGTAATTAATTATTAATTGAATATAGATTTTATGTGTTAAGTTTAATCCAGGACGTCATTTAGTGTACTTCGGCAGAGAACAATAGGCAAATACAAATAACAAAATGCGTATATCAAGTAAAATATAACATTATTTATTTTCTTTTGACAACATGAAACAGGTCATGAAACCATTTATTCCGCCTTATGACGTAAAACTGCTCACTACTAACTATTACATCAAAATAGATTAAGTATATTAAAGGTTACGCAAGACAACCTTCAATTAGCAAATTGCAATGGTTACACCACCGTTGTCTTTGATGAAAATTGGCGGCTAGCCTGTGTAATAGAAAAAAATGAAGAGCTTGATGAAGTGAAAGTTCCATTCTTGCATCCACATGGGCCATCACTATCATTTTGTTATCCAAGGAAACCTGATGTATTATGGATACCTTTCACAGATGTCCTATGTACAGTAAGTCCTGTGACTCCGACTGGAAGAATTTATGTTCTACCTCAAAATGACACTTCACGAAGCAATGAGGCACTATCCAACCACTTTCAGTGAACTTTATCAACACTATAATCTCAAGTATATTTAAGTTTTATAGTCCCTATTACTTATTTCAATTTTAAGTTGCTTATTTGACAAAAATGTTCTTTGCTCAAACTTTTACTACTTATATCCCACGTTTTAATGAAATCACCTGTTTTAAATTCTTTTAGTAATGTAATGTAACTAAAGTATGTACAGTTTAGGACAACTGATATTACATGTAACAACCTCTCAAATTAACTTCAGATATAAGTTTTACTTCACTTGACAAACTTGTATTAGGTCATGCTTTCTAACACAAACTTAACTTTTATTATACAGTTTAGTTCAAATTTTGATGAAAACCACCTTTATTTTAAATTATTTTGACCATGACCCCATTACCCTCCCATTTTCAAACTTTGTATATTATTTAATAATAATATAACCTATTTCCTATGATTTTTTGAAAAAAATTGGAGGCGTTTTTTCAAAATTTAAAGTTAAAATTTTATTTTGGAATTTGAAAAAAGAAATTCCTTACAACCCATAGTGTGTTATATATCATAGGACAGGACATAGAAATTGCTACAAAATGACACCTCTCCCATCTCTCTGGCTTAATTAGGAGATGAGCAATTAATATTTCAAATATTGACGGTCATGCGATTTTGGACGTTTTTTGTAACATTTACATAGCTATATTTTCAAAACGGGTTGATATAATTTAATAAAATTTGGTATTTTTCTTAGTCAATATGGAGGCTACCTACGTGCCAAATTTCATCAAAATATGAGATGGTGAGGTTAAATTTTTATCTAATGTGTGTTGATCTGACATGGAACGTTTCCAGCCAATGGGTGTGTCCAAATTGTTTTTGATTTTGGTGAGGAGGTAAGGTGCCTTACCTGCTTTTTGGCACTTGCACCAAACCTTGCACCAACCTTGGTGGTTGGTGGTTGCTTGCTTTTTGGTGGCTTCCAGTTGGTGGTAGTGGACCCACGTTTTATCGCCATTGACAGTTCTTTATAGGAATCATCTCATGATTTTAAACTTTCAGGACGGTTTATAAATCTGGTTTAATTGTTTGCAGTGATATTATTTTTAACACATATATATATATGTATTGTAACTATAAGATTTTAGCGTACCTGCAAAATGTGTACATAAAAAATAATGTGTTTGGATGATTAGTGCGTTCGCCTCGCACCGGGTCGTTACAGTAATGTTGTGGCTAGCGATGTTCGTAGCGTAGTTCTGATCACCTGTATATTACAGCAGTAACCTTACCTGTTATTCTCAGGGGGTGTAATAATCCCGGGTGGCGCCAAGTCGTTTTACAAAACAACTAAAAATTGTGTTTGAACAAGTTATCAGCGCAGCGGGTTGGTGTATTCGAATAATTCCCGCTCACACAGCCGTCTCAATCGTCGCTTCTGACGTATGACTGGCAACTTGCTTACCGCTACAATTTATTCTTCAATACAAGTAATTATTATATAGCACTCCCTATGAAACGCTGGTTACTCCCTGTAATAAATATCTTTTAATGGGTGATAACTGAAAACATTTACAATTACAACAAAATAATTATCGATTGGTTACATGAGATCTTGTTTTCAGGGCGGCGAATTGATTTAGAAACCATCTAACCTGGCTTCGCTATTTACGTTAAACGTATTACAATTTCTGGTTTCAAAATCCGTGGATTCTTTTGGCTATGAGTTAAAGAACTACAATGGTTACAATAAAAATACAAATTACCTTAATCTAAGTGTACATGAAAGATAAAGTGTGCTGTTACAATCTGTTGTGTTGTGTTGTAAAAGTGTTCTGTAAGTTCGTGTTCAATTCTTAGGTTATTTTATGTTAACAAAGTTCATTACGTTTTAATTTGCTTAAATACTCTATGAAAGAGAAATATTATTTTTATAGTGTGGTAATTTTACCTTTCAAAATTATTTAAAGTGATTAGGGTTGGTGGAAAATAAATAATTGGATAGTACTTAACAACTCGACGTGTCTAGGCCTTTGTAGTTGGTTCGAGATAGGAATTGGCTGCATAAAATCAGTTTTCTTGGATTTTGGGCTTCTTTAAATGTGGCGTCCTTTTCGTCTTGGGTTTGGACGTTATTTTTATGGATAATTTCCGTTTATTCAAGTCTTGGGTCTTGTAATATCGGTTGTAGTGGTCATCTGCTTCTTTGATGATCGGTTTTAGCAACTTTGTACTATTATTTTCATTATTTACACTGAAAAAACTTTCTGCTGAACTCTTGCATCTATCTTGGCTTGGTGACGCTTTGCTTCTTTTTTTTCTACTAATTTCCAACGGTATTTTCTGTCAACAACCGCTGTTTCCATAGTAACGGTATTTTTCGAATAGGCTTATTTTGAGTTGATGTATTGTTATCAAAACTTCGAATCCTTCGTATATCTTCTGATTACTGTTATTCCTCCATCTTCCTTCCTGGTTATTAAATATTGTCACTATAGTATTTATTCTCGTTCATAGATTATTTTGATACCCCACAAGCTTGGGTATTTTCAGATTTTAAGTTTTTACAATTATGTTAATGCTTGTTAATTACATTTCTTTTTATATAATAATGCCTATTACAATATTTTGTTTTATAAATGATCTACAATTTATTCTTGGTGATTCCTTCACCTCAGATTTTCTAAATTCTGATTCAGTTTGTTATAATTTTTGGTTGTTTGGTTCTGACAGTTATGTTTTTTCTAGGCCTAGGTAGCCATTATAATAATTTACTTATTTCGTTTAAATCACATTTTGGTTCAGCCTATTTGGCCTTACTTTGTTATTTTTATTAGTTGCGTTGTGTTTTGAGTCTGTAGGTGTGTTGTTTATTATTCAATATTGCTTTCCCTATTTCAATCTTAAAAATATAACATTAGGCTTATGGACTGCACATTGCATTCAGCCATATCCTCTTATAACAATAACATGAACACAATTTTTTATAAGTTATTAGAGTTATTGTTTTGACTAAGAAATATCATCACTCACTCCTAACTTATCCTTATTTGCTAATTTTTTAGTTTATAACACATATTATTTGTGTTGTGATAAACAACATCACTTGTTATTAAATTAATAATAGTCCTTTATAAATTAGGTATCTTTGTTAGTTTTTTTTTTACTTCTCAATCTCTAAACAATTTTTATATTCCCTCCATGGTAACACTTTCAATTTTTCTATTTGGAATCCTCCCTTTTTACTTACTACTAGCTACAATTAAACTTAGCTCTATTGAACATCTCTTTTAAATAAAAAGTCATTATCACTTCTAGTGTTTTCTATCCCTCACACTATAATTCACTCTTAATACTACTTATTCATCAGCTATTTATGCACTGTTTATTTCCAACTTTTACCTTACCTTCACTTGTAAATTACTTATTGTTAATTACAATTTCACTAGTGTCACACTTCACTTTGGGGTTCTTACACCTACACTATTACACTATATCACTGTTTATATCATTTGTTTTATAGTGGGTGACCCCTATACTTATTTCTCTTTCATGACTTAATCCTAATGACAATTAATACTTAATAACTAATACTTACTAACTAATAACAATTCTAATTTGTGGTTTCTGGTTGCCTTTTTAATGGGTAGTAACCGTTATCTCTCCTTCCTCCTGATAACCCTTGTTTTGGTTTCAATGTTCTTGAGTGCTTTTTTACTTGTTTTGGTGAACCATTCTTGGTTTTCACTTTTGCTTGTCTCCCTCCTTCTTCATTTTCCTTGTTCGTTTAATATATTAGGTTTTTTCCTCCGTTTCTTTGGACATTTTTGGGGTCATTTAAACCCATAAACTTGTTTCCTTGTGGTTTAGGTTTATTATTTTCTTATTCTCGTTGTTTCTTTGTGGTTCCCTTCTTGTTTGTTTCTTGATGTTGGGTCAATCATGTCCAAGTATTTAAATCTTAATAAGTATGTTACGTGGTTCCCTTCTTTATGCTTAGGTTGTTGTCTCAATCACTTGGGTTAGGTTAAAGTCGTTGTATTGTCGTGTCATATTCCTTATATTTTAATTAAAATCAATCAGTTCATTTGATAAGAAGTATTTTTACAATTATAATTTTTTTTTTTTTTTCTCTGGTACGGGGTTGGCTATTTGTGTCGTAACATAATGCCTCTCCTTTAAAATTGATCATTTTGATAAAACACTAGTATAGTTTTTTATGAAATTATCAGTTAATCTTTTCCTTTTCTTTCTTGGTTGTTTCTCCATTCTTTATTTCTCTTCTTACTGAATTCATTCCATTTTATGTGGATCTGTTTTTTATTTTATTTCCATTGGTGTGTTCTCCCTTATACACAACTTTAGTAGCTGGTTTCTCCCATTACTACTCATTTTTCTGAGACCAGAGGCACGTCATCTCTACTCAGTTTATTTGATTGCTGGACTTTTCAACAGTCAATCATAAATACCTTTTTTGTCAACTTGTGACTTAAATTAATAATAATATACTTTGGGATTGTCCACCTTGTGGTTTGTTTTTAGATCACTTTGGTTTTTTACTCATTCTTCCTTCCGCTGTACCTTTGCTATATACTATCATTTGCTCATACAATTGATTGTTTTTTATTTATTTATATGTTAATTTCATCATTAACTTTTCATTATTCGGTTTTCAATTCTCATGGTAATCATTTTAATTATCTTAGACATTGGTATACTTTTCTCAGTTATTTAGCAACATTTTGCTTTAGCCATAGCTTGTATATTTGATTCATACATAATCTCCCTCTTTCTTTGTACCAGTTTAGATTTTTTATATTTTATATTTGAATACCCTTGATTCATTATAATTTCAGGTATTTATCTTATCAGTTTTTTGGTCTGATTTTATTTTTGCATATTTCCATTTGTATTAAAAATCATTCTTGATAATTCTTTGTAAGTTAATTTTCTTAGACTATAGGAATTTGTGTAGCGTATTCCTATTTTGGTACATTTTGTTTAATTATTTCATATACTTCACACATCAACTTTTTAATATATTGTAAGTTGATTTCACTTAGTAGGAATTTATGTAACTCATTCCTTTGTTTTGATATTTTTTATTTTAGGCCTCATAAGTCATCGAAATGTTGTTGCAAGTTGTTCTCACATAATTTTTGAATTTTGGTATCTGTATTTTATTTACAGTTACTTGTCCTTCGTGATGACATATGGCCGTACATTTTATTATATATAATTTTATTTTGGTATCAATTCAATTCTCACGGTTGTGGATTTATTATTTGATCATTTCCATTCCATATTATAGCCTTCTCCTTTTTGTTCGACACTTCGTTATTATGCACCTCTTCTCCTTCAAGTGTATGATAGTCACACTTATTCTGGATTAACGTATTCCAGTTATTTAGTTTTCTTCATAGAACTTCTTTATCGACGCTTGGTTGTACACTCCTTTTACTTTTTTGGTGGTTATATTGCTTATCTCATAAGTGTTGTTTCCATTGTCCTTTGTGATGACATATGGTCATGCATATTATTATACATAAGTTTATACGCTATTACTATATATAGGACCATGTTAATTATAAGTTGATCTACTCCTTTCCTTTCCTTGTTATTGCCTTCTCTTATATTTTTCACTCCTTGTTGGCTTTCTCCTCTACTCCTTCAAATGTCTGATGGGTGACATTTATTCTGGATAATTCCATGGCATTATTATGCGTTCCATCGATCAGCCGTTTCTTCTCCTTCATCTTCTATGGTGATTGATGGTTGATATGTCTGGCAATAATAGCTCTTTAACCCCTTATGATGATTTAGGGTTGGTTGTGTTGGGTTACTGTTGATTATATTGGCTGTCCACACTCCCTTCTCAGAAGTAAGCGCTACTATTCCCTTCTGCATGTCAATAATTGCTGAGTGCCGTCTCAGTGCGTCGCATCCAATTAACATGTTAAATGGTAATCCATTTGCGACAACGAAAATAATGGGTATTATTGTGTTCTGACTGCTTAGCTCTAAAGAGACCTGTTTTCTGATGGTCTTATATCGTTATCTCTCCTTCCTCCTGATAACCCTTGTTTTGGTTTCAATGTTCTTGTTGAGTGCTTTTTTACTTGTTTTGGTGAACCATTCTTGGTTTTCACTTTTGCTTGTCTCCCTCCTTCTTCATTTTCCTTGTTCGTTTAATATATTAGGTTTTTTCCTCCGTTTCTTTGGACATTTTTGGGGTCATTTAAACCCATAAACTTGTTTCCTTGTGGTTTAGGTTTATTATTTTCTTATTCTCGTTGTTTCTTTGTGGTTCCCTTCTTGTTTGTTTCTTGATGTTGGGTCAATCATGTCAAAGTATTTACATCTTAATAAGTATGTTACGTGGTTCCCTTCTTTATGCTTAGGTTGTTGTCTCAATCACTTGGGTTAGGTTAAAGTCGTTGTATTGTCGTGTCATATTCCTTATATTTTAATTAAAATCAATCAGTTCATTTGATAAGAAGTATTTTTACAATTATAAATTTTTTTTTTTCTCTGGTACGGGGTTGGCTATTTGTGTCGTGACAATAAATATATATATATATATATATATATATTAGTGCTGTTGATCGATCAAGAAGATTTAATCGATTAATCGGCCGATTAATCGAGTTTGGGTACTAAAAAATTATCATACTAATGCCTTACAAATTTAATTTTAACAGATGTATCTAATTGTTACTTTTTTTTTGTTTTTAAGTAACTTATAAAATCAGCATATTAGCATGGATTACATTCAAATAATAATAATATTATAATTATAATATGTATGAACAGATATAATAATGTGAACTGTTATCAGGAGACTAAGTGACAAATATGAATTTGAAGGTAAGGATATGGTATAACATTAGACTCACCTAGTCAGTACTGCTTCAACCAGGATTTTAAGCATGTGAGTGTGTTCACATGGTCCAGATCAAGGGCTGCTCTACGTTTAGTAACAATATTGCCTGCGTCACTAAACACTTGTTCGCACGGAACCGATGTAGCTGGAACGCAGAGCAATTTTTTCGCTACAGATGAAAGAACTGGAAGCTGAATGGAATGTGTTTTCACCACAGTAAGGGGGTCTGCAAAGTCATCATCCAGTTCTGCCAAAGATCTGTAGACATCAACCTCTGTTGCGAGCGGTGTTAACGGAGCTGTTTCTTCCCTCTTGTCATCATCGTCTTCTTCAAAAACAAGTTTTCTTTTCTTCACATTTTGTTTTATTTCTGTTTGTGCAGTGGTCACAACTTTATTGGAAATTCTGTTCCACACTAATTCTCTTGCTTCTCTTGGAAGACATTTCAAATATTTAAATCTTGGATCAAGAGCCGTAGCTTCTTGATACATTTCTATTTTAGGCCAGGCATTTACTCTTTCCGTTAAATCATCTAACAGAGCTGTTTTGAATCGAGTAACGTAACCAGGATCCTTGTCGGTAATTTTTAGACTTACTCTTAAATGAGTTATGGCGCGTAGTACAACACTTGCCGTCAAGTATTTACTTCCTCCAAGAAATCACATATTTCCAAACATGGTTTAAGACATTTATACATTTTTTGTGTCATTTCCCATTCCACTTCAGTTAATGGAATGATGTTTGATGGATTGGTGGACATTATAGCTACAATTCCTTCCTTGGCTTTCCAGAAGAGACTCGAACATAAGGCATGTACTATTCCATCGGGTGACTATATCTTGTTTCAGTTTGCACTGCGGAATATTAAGTTCTTTCAGTTTTTGGCATAGCTGATTTTCTAAATAAGGACTGTGCTTGAAATGACCCATCATTTTTCTACATTTGGAAAGCAGTTTATCTACAGACGCATTCTCAATTGCTGTATTCAGACTTAATTGCAGGGTATGAGCAGTGCACCTAACATTATCGTATTTCGAATTTTGGACACCAAGAACAATATTCCTGGCATTGTCTGTACATATTGCAACTACTTTACTTTGAAGATTCCAGTCAGACACAACTTGTTCGAATTCTTCCGTACAATTTGCTGCACTATGTTTCTCCACCACATGTTTCACTTCTAACGCAGCGCTGCAGAACGCCCAGTTAGAATCAATCCAATGAGCACTAACACCCAAATAACCTTGATTTGCTATAGATGTCCAGAAATCACCTGTTAGGCCAACAAGTTCAGTTTCTTTTAGTTTGTCTAGCAGCTTGGATCGTTCGACATCACAAATTTTCTCAATCCGTCTAGTTACGTCTCTAGATGGAAGATTATAAGAACTACTACCTACAGCTTCCCTTAAAACTTCTTTTAGCCCTTCATCCGAAATTATATTGATAGGTCGACTGTCTTTTACTATCCATTTCACAATTTATTTGTTAGTTCAGCCTCCTTTAATGAAGAGACTGATTTCACTATGAAATAATTCAAGTTCGACTGAGATGAACTTGCATTAACAAGAGATGATTCAGAAACACTTTGTAAGGGATGGGATGGACGTGTTTTAAATGGTATTGCAAACTGCTAGTGCTACCGCTGTAGCTAAATGATTTCCCACAAAGCTTACAGAAAACGGTTTTCCTGTCCGTCACTTTACCACTGTCGTTCAATTTATATCCAAAACTTCCACCGAGTCTTCCTCGTAAGTATCCGAACGCCATAACACAGATTTCACGCACGGTATCAGGAAACACACACACAAAAAGTAGCCTCTTTGAAAACCACAAGTTTTCCTCACCTGAATAAACACACTGTAACACGCCACCTGTCCAACTGTTAATATTATAGCAAAATTGAAAGTTAAGGGCATGGAAATGCGCGAAACGCTTACAGTCAGAGGGGGAAGTGTGAGATGTGAGAATTTACATTCTTGTACATATCAGAACGTTTTATAAACATATCTGAGTGTTGTTTGGTCTGTCATTGTGTACTGCTGAGACGTAAAAAACTACAGCCTTTCTGACCGTTCTTATCGCAACGGAATTTGCAAACTGTACACTTCCACTCCTTAATTACACGCGACTATCTCTACAGTTTCTCGTTGCATAAGGAACGCATTCTTCGTATTAATTTAATTGCAAGAATCTTTTAATCCTGGACAACAAAAAACTGTGTATTATAACTTCCCGTGCTTGACTATGAATAACTTTCCTGTCTTTGCTAGTTGAAGGAAAAGTATCCATTTTAACAAATCTCGTTACTGGATGATAACACAAATAATTACAATACGTAATTGTAATTATAGAATAAAAACTACCAATAGAAATTAACTAAAAAATTAAATAACTAATAAAAATGAGTGACTGTAAAACAATATAATTAAAAATAAATTGAAATAATAATAACAAATGCACAACTGAGATAGTACGTTACACAATAACTAAGAATGTACGGGTAACTAAAACATCACACGCAAAGTTGGCGACACCTTCACTTGCATACCAGCTGATTCTCCGGTACCCTCCCGCCATTCACAATTTCAAAGTGGGCTCGTCCATCCATAAATTCTTAAATTGGTTTCTGCGCATATGCCCTTAACTTTCAATTTTACTATACTATAGGTCGCCCATTGTTAGGATGAGAGTACAGGCTCTTGTGGGACTCTTATTTTTAGCATACTCACCCCCTCTCAGACAATTAGTAGTAGGCACCTGACTCAGCCTTCTATTGTAGATCTTATCGTACACGGACTAAATCTGACGTGCCACTACCTGGCTTTTGAAAACCACTGCACCACCCTTTCTCTTTCAGTGTTTTTCTGGGAACTTCCAGCAATACTAAATGATTTAAAATAACGGGACTCTTGTTTAAGAGACAACACATAACTCAGGTATTTGGTACACAAGCTTCAACTTCTCATAAAAGAAAATTTCAGCAACCGATTAATTTTAATCGACTCTATTATTTGATTAAGTAGTTTTGATTGATTAATCGAAGTTCAAATTTTAATCGATTAACTCTGCAACACAAACACATATATATTGCGACGTATCAAAACAAACCTTTATTTACAGCAATCCCAATGACATCATGCAATGATAACGTCATACAGCGTGACGGTAAATAAAATGTTACAGAAAGTTTCAAACGATGTCCAGCTAAAAGACGTTATCATGTCAAAAACTTCATTGAATTGGATAACATCATGTACGGTATGGTGTCCTGATTCATAACTGACGTCCATCATTGGTATTTATGCACCAATTTTCCTTCACGATGGTTCAATGGTCTCTAGTGTCATTGCTCAGTTTGTGACAGGGTCAAGGAGAATCCACCACTGAATTAATCCTGTTTGCAAACATCCTACTCCAATCGGACACTTGCTGCAGTGATAGCCACGCACCACCACACTGAACTTTCATTTTCCGATGAATTTTAATAAGTTTCATCCCTTCACTACACAAAAAATGAATAACAGAATGCTGTTCTTCTTTGGTACATATTGCAGGTGGAGCCGCTATCTTTATACTGATGCCAAGATCTATGTTTAGTGTTCTTGTATCGTGTTGCTACCTGTCAGCTACACTTCAAACTGCGAGTATTGCTGTTGCAAACTTTCGGAAGAATCGCTTAATGTTTCAAACATTTATTACATTTTTTTATGCTTTCATTTGACTTTCATTTCTCATTATTTAACACAGATTTTATGTGTGAGTACACAGACATGCACATGCAAGCAGAGTAATTTTTCATTTCAAAAAATTATTAATGGCCCACATACATTTCATATAGGTTATGAGAAAGTAAAAGTAGAAGTAATATATACTGCATAAATACTACTTCTGCATTATTTACTTACAATAGACAGAATTCTGACTCAAATATACTAATAATAATAATAATAATAATGGCTCCCATGTATACCACCGAAGTAGCTTAGGAGTAGATAGGGCAGGCTGCCTAATGTGAGCCGTACAGCATACAAGGAAGGCAGTGTGGGCAGCACTACGCTTCAGCCGCCCATTATTATCCCCCAGGATGTTATCCCAGGTACTCATTTTCAACAGGCTGAGTAGTCGACCTGGGGGCTGAAAAAAAACGCACCTTGATTTTATGGTACGGGCCCGGGAATTGAACCCAGGACCTCTAGATTAGTAGCCAGGTGCCATACCCACTGGTCTACTGAGCTGCCCATATACTAATATTAGGTACCAAATCAAAATATGAAAATCATGATTGTATCTCCTAATTATTGTCCACCTTCTCACTAATGATATTCTATTCCACCTTATCATTACAGTGAAACCTTGATATAACGCTCTTCTGCGGACCGGCCAAAAAGTGCTTTATATTGAGGGTCACTTTAAAGGTCCCAATTTTAACTATTTAATTTGCCGGGACCGTGAAAAATGAGCGTTAGATCAAGGGTCGTGTTTTAACACAGAGGTGTTATATCGAGGTTCCACTGTAATGATATTCTATTCCTTACCAGCAATACGGAGTAGAACACATCAAGAGCAATGAATTCTAGACAATACAAAACTAACAACTAACATGTTTTTTTATTATCACTTATGCACTAAATACATTTATTTGCATACATACATACCGACACTGATAAGGATACAGTTTAACTATACTCCAAATTTCCTCTGCAACACAACAGTTGCATTCCAGGTACGATAATGTTGGTAAGATAACTTCGTCTAAAAGTGAAATAGTATCAAAATAAAGACTGTCACCTTCTGGTGGAGGCAAATGAGCTTCCACTCCAGCCTGAAATCATTATTTTGGAACTTTTAGTACAAAACAATTAAACTAACTGTCACTATATGATGTCTTAAATGTAACAGTTTGCCATGAAAGCCTGTGTCATTTATTAAAGCATAGATACTGTACGCACACCAGCTTTGCTCCTGAGACGGAGTGGGGGGGGGTGTACTACCACGAACCTACTGAATGATAGTACGTGCTTGTGTTGGTGAAGTATTACTGGTTCTGTAAACATTATTCAGTTCTTCAGAAGGCGTTATTTAGTTGTGATTTTATGTGTGTATTAGACTGAGCATTCGTACATTATGTCAGTGTAATTTATTGAATATTTTGTTAACGTGTGTTTCCTTATTCGCTACATATTTACTATTAGTCTATTGTTTAATTATTTTATCGTTCATTGTTAATTACTAAGCAGTTAATTTAACCTTAATAATTATATTTTTTTAGTAGTTCCTTTAATACTTTGACACTGGGCCCTTAACATAGTGGTCCTTTCCCCATGCCGGGCCATTTTTCCATATATTTTAAATGTTATATCTTCTAAACTATATGGTAAAAAAATATGCTACCTATGTTTTTATAAAGATATAAGTCTCTTCTTTAAAATGGCATATACTGTATGTCATTGTGTTGGTTATTTTACCTGAATTTGCTTTTCGAATGTGATGTTTTTGGAAGAAAAAAAATTGGCCAAAACACATGGTGTTACTAGAAACTCGCAATTTTATTTTTATTCGTTAGAAATGGATTAAATAATACATTACCTAATGTTTATAACATATATTGGTTTATAAAGGTGTACTTTTGTAATTTTTGTATAAGAAACACTTGTCCGACATTTTGACACACAAGTGGTGTTTAGCCAACTAATGTACCAGTTTGCCACACGCTGTTTCATGTCAACTGTACCTACGAAAGTGAACGCATATGCGATGTAGCGGATGATTTGGGTACTAGAAAGCCTGACATCGTTTGAAAACAGCTCCAAGGACGTCTTTATACATATGGAATTATGCAAAAAAACATTGAAACTTCAGGACGTCAGTCCGTCGGCATTCTCTGAAGTTTTCAAAGACGTCAAAGTGTTAAAAAATAATATTAAAATGACTTGGCAAAAAGTAACAAACAATTCATTCTGAATGACATGAAATTATATCGTCCTTTGTTGAAAAGCATGATGAAAAATCAAGGAAATGGGCATATTTCTTCATGGTTAAAAACGCTACAGCATGAGCAGCATATTACGGTATACTGGTGTTTCAGAATTCACAATTTAAAAAAACCAGAAAGAACATAATATGTGTTTAGAAAATTGCCCGGATCAGCGTTTAAGTACTCCAGAAAAATGCAGAAAACCCAGACCAAATCACACTGTGGGTCAACCCATATCAAATCAACCAATGATGGTTGCTATCAAAATTTATTATTTTTTTATTTTTTTACACAAAGTTGTACCATATTCAGAGAGTAATAAAACAAGCATTCATTCATTTTTTAGATGTTCAGTTTTTTTGAGCTGCCATTTTGTATAGGTGTGTTAGCCTATTTCGCACTTTACAAAGGTTTGCGGTAAACTCTGCAGCTCCTTTATTTTTGAAGATATTGATTTCAAACAAAACCCATTTTAAAGAGAATTAAATGAACAACACTTTATGTCTACTGCACATATCAGCCTACTGCACTACAAATACCTTTAAAAAATTGTTGAAAGTTAAAGTTTAAAAAACGCAAATTGTCATTTTTTAAATTAAAAATTTTAAAGAAAAAACTAACACTCACCTTTAATTTTTTTTTTTCTATATATAGGCTTCATAGTATACTACTTCCTAAAAATTATTGATACCTGAGAGTCGCATCCTTTTTTTATGGGTCTTCAAACATTGCGATTTTTCTGAAATCGGCTATATTCAACCTGAAATATCTCAAAAGGGACACACTTGAAAAATCTCAAATTTTCAAAAAACAATCTTTATTCGTGTAGTAACAAGTAGTTAAAATTTGATCACTGAGACTTTACTAGTTTTTGAGTTATGTTTTTTTTTTTATGTGGTCAAATTCGGTTTATTAGCAACTAAACTACAACTAAACTTATGGTTCATTCTACAACTAAACTATATGTTACGTATTAAAACAACAATAAAAGGACTTTCAGTTAAATTGTGCCTGTTGTTTTATTACAATAATATTTTACTGGGACAAACTAATTCTTAAGCATGTTTTGAAGGAAATAATTTAAAAAAAATAAACGCTGTTTTGTCTTATTTAGTTTTTGAGCTTATGCAATTTATAAAGTAGTCTTATTGTATTATTGTTTTATTATAAGAAAAATGATGATGACAAGATTTGCTGCAAGAGTTTATGTGTGATCAGTGACAACTTGGACCACAATACTGCTGCTGTACACACTTTTCAAAAATACTTAGTTGAAGAAGTTAAGAAAGTAGCACCAGCAGTAAAAAAACTTGTGTATTTTAGTGATGGTGCCAGCAGCCAATACAAGAATAAAAAAAACTTTACCAACATTTGTCACCATAAAACTGACTTTGGTCTTGATGTTGAGTGGAATTTTTTTGTTTCCTCACATGGGAAAAACGCGTGTGACGGAATCCGTGACACCACAAAAAAAATGGTGACCAAGCCAAGCCTGCAGCGACCATATAGCAATCAAATTTACAACTGAGGAAATATACAGATTTTGCCTTGAGAATATATCAGGCATCCATTTAATTTATGTACAATCAGAAGAAGTGCAATCAAACAGCATGAAATTACAGAGGAGATTTGATTATTGTAAGCAAATTCCACAGACAAGGTCATTTCATAAATTTGTACCTGTAACTCAAACAAAAATCAGATGTTATGTATACTCACAGTCAGAAGAGTTTACTGATTGCAGCACTACAGAAATTCCAGAAGAAAGTGTATTTTCATTGAATATACAAGATACAGTAGCTTGAATTTATGACAAGAACTGGTGGATCGGGATAATTGAAGAAACAAGTGAGGAAAACATCTATCTTTTTATTCACTTTTTTCATCCACATGGCCCCAGAACTTCTTTCCAAATCTCTAAAGATGACAAAGTTTGGGTGCCAATTAGTAAGGTCCTAAGGAAACTAACACCAATAGAGTTCACAACAGCTACAGGTCGAAGCTTCAATATCAGCAAAAAACTATGTACAGAAATCAGTCAACTTTTTTCATCAGTGACATTTTAAGAAGATTAAAAAAGAAGGATTAACAATGAATGTTTATATTTTTGCTTAAAGTGTGAACTGTATAAATAAAAAAATATACTAGGATAAAGTTACTAATGTATTATTTAGATTTACAACAGTTTTTATAATATTTGCACATCGCACCACTTCTTGCAATTTCAGTACTTAAAAAAAGTTGTAACTCAAAAACTAGTAAAGTCTCAGTGATCAAATTTTAACCACTTGTTACTACACAAATAAAGATTGTTTTGTGAAAATTTGAGATTTTTCAAGAGTGTTCCATTTTGAGATATGTCAGGTTGAATATAGCAGATTTCAGAAAAATCGCAATGTTTGAAGACCCATAAAAAAAAAGGATGAGACTCTCGGGTATCAATTTTTTTAAGGTATTTGTAGTGCAGTAGGCTTATATGTGCACTGGACATAAAATGTTGTACATTTAATTCTCTTTAAAATGGTATTTGTTTGAAATCAATATCTTCAAAAGTAAAGGAGCTACAGAGTTTACCGTAAACCTTTGTAAAGTGCAAAATAGGCTAACGGACCTATACAAAATGGCCGCTCAAAAAAAAAACTGAACGTCTAAAAAATGAATGAACACTTGTTTTCTACTCTCTGAATATAGTACAACTTTGTATAAAAAAATTAAAAAATAATAAATTTTTTCAGCAACCTTTTAATCTGAAATTGGGTGATTTCAAATGGATTGCCCCTGTAGTAAGCGTGGACGAGTTTTACAGATGTGAATCAGAAGAATTATTCATGAGTTTTACACAGTGCATAAAAAAGTCCCAATAGCTGCAAATCTTCTACCTGTGGTGAAAGAAAAAATATATTTTCCATGGTGTAACAGTTCTTTACAAAAAATACAGAAATAGTGTTTAAGTGGAAAGATTTAATAATAAAAGAACTCTACTATTTGAAAGAGTGCAAATCGTGATGTGGCGGCATCGTTATCTTATGCATCTTAAATTATATCAAAAAGAGAATAGAGAGATGGTGTTCGTAGATGAAACGTGGGTAGACAGTAACTTAATGGATCAGAAAGGGTGGTGAAGTGATGAATGCAATATTCATGTTAATCAGAGTGGATCGAAGAGACTATAATATTGCATGCAAGGAGCAGAAATGGATTTATAACACAAAACTTATATTCAAGGTTGGTTCGTCTAGTGGAGACTATCACGGACAAATGAATAGTTTCAATTTTGAAAAATGAGTTAATGAGTCCAAATTACCAAACCAAATTCAATCAAACTTACCAGCAAAATTAATAGTCGTAATGGACAATGTTCCCTATCACTGTACAAAACTGACAAGGTCCTGTCAAAATACACTCTAAAGAAGAAATGTCAGAGTGGCTTCTCAGAAACGGCATCTACTATGATGAAAAAATGTGCAAACAAGAACTGTACTGTCTTACAGAAAAAAGATAGACTCAACAAAAGACATTTAAAATTGATGCTACTTTGAAAACTATTGTTCACACACCTCTTCGATTACCACCATATATGTGCTATCTGAATGCTATTGAATTAGCATTGGTGAAAATGAAGCGTATAATTCAGGATAATACAACATGAGAATTATTGTTAGATCTGCTTAAGAAACTTACTGAAATGGCAACTGAATCAGTTGCACCTTGTGACTGGACAGGACACACACACACAATGTCATATGAATGGAGGACTATTACTACTGGGATAAAGATGCCATTTCATCAGACATTATTGACAGTTTTGTAATTGAAACAGGAGGTATCAGTGACGACACTGGCGAAGAAAACAGCAAAAGTGCTAATGACAACAATGACAGTGAGGAATCTGTAAGAGACTAGGAATTGGCACAACCACTTACATGAGGTAAGACACAACTTACTCAATCTTCTTGCCTGTTAATTAGTACTTCTGTTATTAGTTGACTGTGCTTTATATTGCCGTTAAATTCATTTAGTTAGTATGTAATTACATTTTCTAAACTTACAACATTTTTACTGGTAGTTGCTAGTGATCCGAAAAGTTTAAGCAATAAATGAAACAGGTAAATACATATAAAACATAATGGCTATATGCAAATAGAAATACCATGTGACGGACATACCGAAACTGTGTTAAAACGTATTTTAAATGTGTAGTATTACAGTGATGCGTACAGTGGAATAGCATACATCACCACATTCCTTGTTCAACAGCAAAGCTGCTGCAACAGTAATACTTTATTACAATGGCTCTATCAGTAGCATGTCAACTCTTTCTATCAGAGGAAGTAGTGATAACACACACACACAATAACTTCACCACAGTAACACACTGGAAACACCAGAAAAGTGAACAATTGTTTTCTTATATACAAACATGGTAAATACACTGAAACATAGTATAAATAAACACAAATTGAATACATAATTGTATATAATGCAAATAAAAAAATCTGAATTATTATAATTAAAGTATATAATTTTAATGTTTGTTTTAAAATAATTTTTCTATTTAATTAAAATGGGTTCACAATAACTAATACTTATTGAATTGAAGTATTATTTTTTATTAAAATACTACACGTAAACTTTTCCTTTTTATGTAATAAAAATTGTTGGTATTTTCGTATACGACTTCCAATATTTACATTAATTCTTTCAATTCAATATTTATGCCATATACCCAAGTAGCTGGAACATCTTCTTATATTTGTATCCACATGCGCGTTTTACGTTTGTTGTTTTATGTTCATACATACAGAACCTGATGAAAGACAAGAGATAATAACAATGTCATATTTGTTGGTGTGGTCTTATATGGTTGTGAGAACTGGCAAATGAGCAAATGCCTGGAATGAAAACTGACTGACCTGGAGACGGATTACAAAAAGAGAGAAACAAAAGTGTCAAGATATACAGAAAATCGGGCACAAAAAAAAATCAGGCAGATCATGAAGGTTGAACTATTATGTTTTACTGTAATAAAAGATGTACAACTCGGGAACCTTTCTTGTTCTGACCATTACAAAGCATTCCAGAAGAATGGATTCCCAATCAGGTCCTAGACTAGATACACATCATCATCTAAAGGCCATGCCTTGTCAAGTTAGCCACGTCTCCCTCTCCATCACTGTCCTCTTTAAATCGTAGTACGATAGGAACTTCATCTCCTTTCCCATGTCTTTGAAGAAAGCTGATCTCGGTCGTCCTCTTGGTTTTGCCCCCCAACACCTTTCCTTCAAAAATGTTACTTAAGAACTGACTGTGTTGTAACACATTGCCCGATCAATTTTGCCCTTCTTCTTCCAATCATTTTTAAAAGTGATCTATCTTCGTTCATTTCTGTGAGGGTTTGCTCATTACTTTTCTTATCCATCCAACTCGTCCTTGTCGTTCTCCTCCAGACCCACATTTCCACTGCTTCCAGCGTCCTCCTTTCTATTTTGCCGAGGGTCCACGCCTCACACCCATAAGTTAAGACACTCCGCACAAATGTTTTTGTGAACCTTTTCCTTACCTACATACTTAAGGGATTATTTATTAAGTAAATTTCTTTTGTTCTGAAATGCATGCCTTGGTAGAGCTATTCTTCTCGTAATCTCTGCCCCATATCTATTTTTACAAGTGCAAAAATTTGTAACCCGTTCTAAAATTGTATTACCCAATGTACAAACAGAATAATCACAATCACTGTTGCACGCCACTATAGAAAAATTATTTTGATTAGCGCTTCCAAGCTTCACAGCTCGTCGTCAAATTTCTGACCTGAAATCTGACGATCGGTGAGAACAGTGATTATTCTGTTTGTGATTATAACCACTAACACAACCTTCTTAATTAACTTACCCAATTTAGTATCAAGTTTTACGTTCTCTTTCTTCTTCCATATCACCATTGTAGTATTTTTTATACGCATGAAATAAAACAAAAGCATGAATCTGAAAGTAATAATAATGGGCAAAAGGAATTCAGAGAGCCTTGTCAGAGAGAGGTTTCAAACCTGAAGATTGGCAGGACAGAATCATGTGGACACTGGGAACTTGTGAAGATGCACGATGGTTCAATGCCAGAATTAATAGGTTATATGTGATTAATGTTTATATGCTACATGTTATATGTTATATATTAGCTATATTTGATGTAGCCAAGAAATGTAAAGTCATTTTAGCATGAAGTGCACATGTCCATGGAAGGAGTATACAGGACATCTTTAGATGGGAAAACCCCGTAACAGAACGTGTATATGATGACATTATTGTGTACAACATGAGCTACAAATATGTAGGTACAAATGATAAGTTGAAGTCCTTAGAATAAATGTTTTGTTTCTTTTCTTTTTTATTTCACTTGAAATAATGGTTTCGCTGCTGTGAATTGTTGTACCATTTTCCAACACTAAACCATATTCCTACACACTAAATCAACTAGATTTTTGTACGCTATGATACATACAGCACTGAGTTTAGATACTTAAGTCAACTAGCTCTCTGCCAAATGCTTCTTTTTAACACAGTAGGCTACAATAGTTCATGCTAAAATGAATTAACCTATGAATTAAAAAAAAACTGTCTTTTGAAGTATTCAAGAGCCTCAAAAACAGACCATTATACACAGAAGTCGAGGTGGTACAAAAAAGGAAACATCCAGGGTCACCACCCACACTTGACAAATGGTGTGTGGGAGCCATATCACGTTCTCACCAGACAACGGAGACGTTAAAAAACTACTTACCAAAAGATGGGGAGGGCCAAGTCCATTTAGGCGGATCCACGACCAAAGGTTACGCTAGGGTCGGGTGACAAAAAGAACACTTAAACTATCATCAGTGATTCTGTACTCTCAATCACAACATACAAAACACATGAATTTCCCATATAATATTGTTTTCCACATATTTCAAACTTACTGTGCCCTAGGGTCATGTACCATTACAAAGTGTCATATCAAAGTTTGACTACAGTTACAATGTAGACTTACCTGTGTTAATGCAGCCCTAATTACGCGCAACACTTTGTACACAAGGACAGTATCATGATGTAATGACGGCCCTAGAGCATGTAACATTGGTAAGATCGCTGTCCTCATATCCAAAAATGTGTGCACAGGTTTTGGCGCAAGAGGACTTGCTGGGGGAGGTACAGGTTTTCCAACTAGTTTTGGACCTAAGCCACAGTTCCTATATAAAAGCAAAAACAAACAAAATATCAGAAATGTTACAATTAAGTTCAAATAAGTTTAAATATAATAAAAACTTATAAATATATTTTATTCTGCCACTGCTACACAAAATATGATTGTGTGAGTGTTTGTGTGTAATATAAGTGGTGTATAAATATATGTGGAAAAATAATACATAGATTGACAGATTGTGTGTGTGTGTGTGTGTGTGTGTGTGTGTGTGTGTGTGTGTGCGCGCGCGCGCGCGCGCGTTGTCATAACATATATACATATGAATTACGTTTTTATTTTTCAAAGCATGCACATAGATTGTCAATATGGCTGAAAGCGTTCTTGCTTTTCTCTCTAACCTAACCTTTTTACAAACTTTACGATTTTCAATTAGATTAACAAGGTTTATGTACACAACAATTTACAGCAGTACAATTTATCACAGAACAATTTACATGTTTCTCGAACGATCCATTGGAAGCCGGCTGAATGTTGTGGTGGACGTGATTTCAACATGCGCTTGCAAGACTTTTCTAGATGCCGCCAGTCTCGCTGACTGTGTCAAGGCCGCAATTAATTATGTCGTAGTGTAAAGATAACGCGTAGTTGTGGAATGTTCTGGTCTGTGAGCGGGGGTATAAATAGAAGGCATCAGCAGCCTTAGTTCAATTATTATCGGGCGATATTACTCTGTGCGTTCAAGTTGTTATTAGTGCGGTTCGTAATATTGTGGTGAAGTGTTGTGTTTTTATAATTGCGCCATACCATTGTAGTACAATTGTGTTTTATACTAGTTGACATATTTTTTATTGGGTGTGAACAATTTTTATTTGATTTGTTGTAAGTGATGAACGTCTTGTTAATTATGAACTGTTTACTTGTGATAATTAAAGCTGGTGATTAGTGACATAATTGGTGTCTTGTATTTTGTTTTCCACTGTACCTACGATGATCAGGAGACCGTCGTAACAGTGGTGTCAGAAGTGGGATAGAACCGTTAACAGTAGAAACATTGTAAAAGGCTATTGTAAATTCATAATTAATCGGTAAACAATGGATGCCAGTCAGATGATGGAAGCTTTCCAACCGCTACTGTGGCAGACACAGGAAGAGACAAAAGAAGAACGAAGGCAAGAAAGAGAAGAAGCAGAAAAACGACAAGATGAGAAAGCAGAAGAGACAGAAAACTCTACTGCTGGAAACAGAAGAAAGACAAGAACTGTTGCTTGAGTCGGAAGGACGACAGGCAGAATTACGTTAGCAGGAGGCAGAGGAATGGAAGTGTGAAACAGAAGACATCAAAGAATTAATACAGGGACAAAGGCAGACACAAGAACCAACTGCTGCAGAGTTGGGTGTCCTACGAGGTGAGCTTGACAAACAAGTTACTAAAATATCGGAAATACAAGAATCAATGACACAAAAAATAGCTGAAGTAGAAACATCTGTTTCGAGTGTTGAAACATCGATGTCTACAAAAATATCTGTCATAGAAGAATCTGTGTCAAATAAAATATCTGCAGTTGAAAACTCAATGGCAAACATAAGAGAACAAATTAAAAGTGAAGTTGACCAGTGCATGAAGATTCAACCAAACAATTTTCTGAACAGACTGTAGCAATGATAAAGACAGAAAAAGACACTGAAAATAAGTTAATAGAGAAAGTCACTTTGCCTGCAGTAGGGACAGTTCATGTCAAAGCTCCAACCTTTGACGGAAGCAGTCACTGGGCAACGTACCTCTGGTGATCTGAAGCTGCTGCATGCGCAAATAATTGGACAGAGAAAGACAAGGCAGTTTCACTCGTTCTCGCATTAAAGGGACCCGTGGCAGAACTACTACAGAAAGTGCCACCTGACAGCCAGAACATTTATGCCGAGTTGATAAAAACTCTAGAATCACGGTATGGTGATAAACATTTGCAAGATGTGTACTACGCTCAGTTGAGAACAAGACGACAACGCTCCAGGGAGAGTCTTCAAGAGTTTGAAGCAAATATCGACAGACTGATTAGATTGGCATATCCTGAAGCACCAGAAGATTTTCGAATAAGGTTTGCAGTGCAGACATTTATTGATGACATCGGAGATTGTGAACTTCAGCAAGTGTTACGAATGGCAAGACACCGAAATAACCTAAAAGCTCTTGTTCACGCCCTAGAGTTTGAAGCTGCCAAGTCACCGTCCCGCTACATTAATGGGTTTGTGCCATCACATTGCAGTCAGAAGATCCCTGTATCACATTACCGTTACGATGGGTGCAGGAAAACAATGCTGTCGGACAAACAATTGATAAGTTCAAGAGCGCCGCAACGATTTGAACGATGGGAAAAAGACAGAAGACCGAAGTGTTACAACTGTGGAAAATGTGGTCATCTACAGGTAGACTGCTGGGAGAAGATACCGAGAGAAGAGAGTGATCGCACCAATTGGAGAAGTAAAGCCCCAGAACAGCACACAGTTTGATTGTGTTTGCGGAAGGTAAACCAACATCATTTACAGTTGACACGGGCACAACAGTGTCCTCTGTGCGCCCCGAGACTTAGTCAGCAACCACCAGCCTCTAATTAGCTCTTGTACAATGCAGATTGTGACTGGAAGCCCCGTCAAGATGCTAGGAAAGGTAGACACGTGTACGCCTGGGTCTTCTTGAGTTCAGCCACCAAATGCTCATTGCAGACATTGTCAATGAAGTGATTCTTGGCATGGACATTATGAATGCCTACGAATTCGTTGTGGACTTAAGAATGTCCTGAGGGTTGGCCAAGAGAAGATAAAGCTTTGCATGGCTAAAATGACAGGGTCTACCAACCATTCGATTAAGCAAATGGCATTAGTCGAAGAAAAAGTCAACAGGTCTGGTCAAGAGGAATCGCTATTGCAAGCGGAAATGGAGGAAGAACTAGCAGAGGAAGTACAAATAAGTGTAACGACAAAAGAATTGATGGAAAGCCAACTATGGCTGTCGAGACAAGACTCTTGCTTGTTCCTGAATTAATGGAAGAACCCAGAGAAAACATTACTGAAGATGAAGTGACGGAAGAGGTTGTTGACGAGAACCAATCGGACTTGGACCAGCTGATGGCCTATATGTCATCTGTACATGACGCCACAGGAGTGATTTCTGCAAAACTAGTAGTTCAGCGGAAGACTCACATTCCTGGGAATGTGTTGTTCGGGTTACACAAGACTGAATTCGAAGAACCGAAGAATTATCTTTCGCAAGTAGACCAGCTATGTAGATCGCCTCCCCGAGTATTACTTCAGAGATGGTTTGCCAGTTCGCGGCATACACAATTAAGGAGGGGGCAGTGTTATGACATCACAGAACAATCTACATGTTTCTCGAACGATCCATTGGAAGCTGGCTGAATGTTGTGGCGTATGTGATTTCAACATGCGCGTGCGAGACTTTTCTAGACGCCGCCAGCCTTGCTGACTGTGTCAAGGCCGCAATTAATTACGTCGTAGTGTAGAGATAACGCGTAGTTTGGATTGTTCTGGTCTGTGAGCGGGGGGGTATAAATACAAGGCATTAGCGGCCTTAGTTCAGTTATTATCGGGTGATATTACTCTGTGTATTCAAGTGGTTATTAGTGCGGTTCATAATATTGTGGCGAAGTGTTATGTGTTTTTATAATTGCGCGGAACATTTAGTATGTTTGTGTTTTATATTAGTTCACATTTTTTTATTGCATGTGAACAATGTTTATTTGATTTGTTGTAAGAGACTGTCTTGTTAATTATGAACTGTTTACTTGTGATTAATTAAAGCTGGTGATTAGTGACTTAAGAGGAGTATCCAAAAAGTGAGTTTCCCTTATCAAGGAAAAATACAAAAAATAATTTAAAAAGTGCAAAAAATATTTATTTACCTTTGTACACAAGTACTTATTTTTCTATATAATTTCCATCCCTTTCCAAGCATTTCTGGTACCTAAGTAACAGTTTCTTTATTCCAGCTTCATACCAATCTGCAGCCAAATTGTGAAACCAGTTATCCACCTCCTTTATCACTTCGTCGTCATTGGCGAAGCACCAACCGCCTAGATGATGTTTGAGCTCCGGAAAAAGATGGAAGTCACTTGAAGCAAGTCAGGAGAGTACGGAGGATGCTCGAAAATCTCCCATCGGAAGTTGGCGAGAAGCTCGCCTGTTGCACGAGCTGCATGTGGATGGGTGTTGTCATGAAGGAGCAAAACTTTGTGTGACAAAAGCCCCCGCCGTTTGTTCTGAATAGTGCGATGAAGTCTGGTCAGCGCGTCACAGTACCGCGCTGCATTTATTGTCGTTCTATGTGGCAGATAATCAATCAGCAATACTCCACGGCAGTCCCAAAAAAATGTGGCCATCACCTTTCCTGCCGACTCAATCACTTTGGCTTTTTGCAGAGCTTTCTCTCCTTTTTTTTTTTGCCACACCATACTCTAGTGCTTGCTTTCGGGAGTTGAATGGTGAATCCATGTTTTGTCACCAGTGACTAAAACAGGGCTTCACCCTCATCTTTAAACAACTGCAAGAAAGACTGTGCAGCTGTGAAGCGATGCTGCTTATGGGCTTCAGACAATAATCGCGACACCCATCTCGCACACACTTTTGAAAGTTGAAGATCTTCAACCAATATGTTGTGTAGAGAGGATCGGCTAATTTCAATATTTGGTGGCAGCAGAGTCATGATTTCATCGAGCATGAGCTGCTTGTCGGAGTCAATGATGTCACGCATAGCAGCAATGGCGTTGGCTTGGCGCGAAGTTGCTGGTCGGCCACTGCGCTCATCATCGTGAACATTTTCTCTGCCTTCAGTAAACATTGTTTCCCAATGTCGAACCATTTGTACAGACATGACATCTTCACCATAAACACTGCATAACTGACAATGAATTTCCTGGCTGATTCATTTTTTGCAGTCAAAAAACGAATAACACTACATATTTCACAACTGGCGACAAAATGAAGTGGAGTCTCCATGGTGATCGGCTCGCTACTGACGCTTGAGCAGTTCATGACCACCAGACCGGCTGCGAACGCTTCCATTACACCCAAACTAAAATTCCCTGTGTGCAGGAACTGCCTGAGTCACTCATCCTTGGATATAAAAATTAGGGAAACTAATTTTTTGGATACCCCTCGTAATTGGTGTCTTGATTTTGTTTTCCACTGTACCTACGACGATCAGGAGACCGTCGTAACTATATATATATTTAAAAAACCATAATATGTTGGATTAAATTATAGAAATAATTTTAAAATGTTACCAATAAAAATGTGTTCAAATGGTACTGTTTATGGCTGTTCCCGTTTGATGTCATACTTACAGTCACTGTTGCATTACCTGCACACACACACACACACACACACACACACACACACACACACACACACACACACACACACACACACACACACACACACACACACACACACACAGAATAGCTGACAGTGAATGATAATGAAGAAAGTATAAGTTATATTGGTATAATATTAGTTCACTCATATAGCAGAGTGGCCACTAAACCAAGGCCATGCATAATATTCATGCATAATTTCACGTTTTCCAGGACATTTTCTAAACAATTCCAGGTTACTGATTACACATTCGACGTAAATCAAATTATGACATGAAACATTTAAAAAAAATTTAACACCATATTCATATTTACGACATGCCTTGCTTACTCTATCACTTACTCTTAATTCTAAATAATCAGCATATATAGGTTATCAAATTAAATATTTATGTTATTAATACAAGTTAAAAAAATTACTCCACACAAAAGAACTGTCACTACAAAGTGTACTGAGCAGCGATTGGACCACGTATGCTCATAACATACTTACCGAAATAATTAAGTTCTGATTAGTATAACCAGTACTGAAAATTTTCATTTAAAAATAAATGCTAACTACAAAAAAAAGAATTATTAGTTCCTCCCACACTTGTTTGTAACAGGGCAGATTAGGCAACCCGTTTTAACCAATCAATGTACAACTTTTGGGGAATGGCCTGTAGCGGTACTAGGTACTCGCTGGTACCAGCACATAAATTCGCAGAAAAAATATACCTTAGAAATTCGTAGAATCGACCACGTGGCGAAAGAAATGAATTTCCATCTCCAGTCTATCGAAACATACGATGAAAAATAACCAATCAACGAACGAGTTGAGGCCGCGCGGCCAACGCCTAACGCCAGGCATGTGGGAAACCGCGTGCACGAGGCTCACACAGTTGGAAACCAGTTTTCAACCTGTACAGTCGTTAATTCAACCATAGTCTCAGATGAGTCCCTGGTAGGCCGAAAAAGTATTAAATTAGGCCTACCAAGGAGTACAAAAATGTACAGCAAGTGGTAAATAATGAAGTGACGATTAATGACGATTAAATGACGTTTTAATTTGGTCGGAGTGGAGAGTGTTTAGAGAAAAAGGTTCCGGACAACATCGTGCGCAACATTTGGATATTACGCAAATAGGTAACAAGTGTAAAGGCAAATTCATTTGGCCAAAACATTACAAATCATTAATGAGCTCAAATAGAGGGAGGTAAAGAAATGTGAAAAGTAAGAGTGAGAGAGTGTGTGTACATATAAATATAAAGAAACTGAAAAGTACTGGTTGTAAAGATTATTCTATACAATTTTGTTTACGTAGTTTTGTTTTCTAATTATTAAAGAAAGAAAAGAAAGAAATGAATATCAAAATCAAATAAATGAGATTTGTTCAAAAGAGAATAAACATGTGTTAGGCTTAGTCATTTCGCCTGTAACCATTTCCTATACTTTGTGCTAAAAAACTCGTATAACGAATCGGGGATTTTTTGAATTAAGGGAGGTCAGTTAGCAAAATTGTCCAAGTGTTTTGTAACAGGACAATTTGGGCATACCCAGGATAATTAGAAAAAATAGGAAATAAAAAGTATAAATAATAATTTTGGGGTAACAACATAAATAATAATTGTAAAATTTTATAAGACGTAGTAAGCCAGCGATTGAAAGGGAGTCAAGGTCAACATTCCGACGCCAGAAAAAAAAGTTAAACAAAACCAAATGAACTTTGACCGATGAAGTCACCAGTTATATAACGGCCAAGCCTGTAAATACGTCACGTGGAATGTGATGCGTACCTTGGAAAATGGTTCGTCACATAAATGGGAACAATAAAATGTGGTCACGTGACCCCCCTCTTCGCAGATTTTGACGCAGTATAACTCAGCCAGTTTGAAATTACTCCTTGTGCTGACCGGTCATGAACAAAAGTTACTAAACCAAAATGCGGGCCCGCAAATCTAAAATGTAAAAGGTGAAGTAAAAAGTTGTATATCAACTAATTTGGAACAACTATTATTTTATTTAAAATAAAACGTCGACAGCAAATAAAATGTGCGAAGTGACGAGGAATACCGGAGGAGGAGACCGGACAGTTTGGGACTAAAATTGCCAGATAAGTAACAAATTGGGGAGATATTTCTAAACCATTCAAAATTAAAACCTTTTTAAAGAATCACATGAGCTCATAGGGGAAATTTAAATATGTACCGTGAGAGAGTGGATGGGCATGTGTAATAATCATGTAATAAAAATAAGAGGCGCTGGTTTATGAAAAAATGGGGTATAACTATTTCTATGTTATTTTAAATGTGTCTATTGTAATCAAGGTAATGCCAATATACTGTATATGAATAAGGAATCATTGTAATTTTACCGTGAAGGATAATATCAAAATTAAGAGAGAGAGAAGGGAGATTTTATTTATGATGGGTTTGTAAAAGAATCTAAGTTTTTCTGTTGTTTGATTAAATGCTATTGAATTGTTTTGAGAAAATAAAAGAATAAGATGTGTACGAGAGTAACCAATATGTTTAATTTCAAATAACCAGTTCTGAACTTCCCGTTCGCTGATTCGAAACCTGGACCCTGGTGAGTAAAACTTTAAGTTGGTAATAGACAACATGGCGGCTGTAAGAGTCTAAAATTAGTAAACAAATAAATCAAGTTTATTTATTAATTTGTAAAAGTAAGTACTTGTACAAGTGGCGCTTCCGAACAGGGACGTTTATATAAATTATTTATATAAATACAAGCCTACTGGGAGGAGCAGAATGGTTATTTGAAATAAAATAAAAAATGTTTTGAGGTACGTGAAAATAGACGTACAAGGATAAGGTTATGTTGTGATCATGTGTAGTATGAGTAAATAGAATACCTTGTTAGATAATAAGTATATGTTATATTATAAAAATATGTTAGTATTTTGAAGAAAAAAAAAATATATAAATTTTTGAGATGGCAGATAATGATGAGAATATCAGCTTAACTGATATTGAAACAGAAAGTCAAATAAATAGCGATTTAAGCGAGACTGAATCGAGAATAATGGAAGGCGTAACGAGTCAATCGACGCCGACCCCAGTTAAAAAAGACGATAGTAATGACATAATAAATATGATGAAATTCCTTATGGAGAAGCAAAACATAATGGTAAGTAACAAATTTGATGAAGTAAATAGTAAATGTGACAAACAGAATGAGAATTTTAATAATTTCAAAAGTGAAAGTGATGAAAAATTTGTAACAATAACTGATAAAATATTAGAATCAGTCAATAAGAAGTTTAGTATGCAAATAGACAGTTTAGAAAGTAGAATGATTAAAGTAGATGAAACAATAGTTGAGAAAGTTCAAAGCCAAATTGTAATGCAGAGTAAAGAAATAGAAAGTAAATGTTTAAATGCAGTTGACAGACAAATAGAAATTAAAACAAAAATTGAGATTGATAAGCAGATAGACATTAAAACAGAGACTTTAAAATATCAAATAGATAAATGTGAATCTAGTATGACTAACATAACAAATAATATTGAAACAATTGATAAAGCCATCTCAGAGCATGAAGTTAACACTAGTAATGAAATCATTACTATACAAAATAGAATTAAAGAAATAAGCGATTGTAATATTGTAGCATGACAGATAATCCACTAAGTAATAATTATAATATGATCATAATTACATTTAAATTAATTAACTCAAAAGAAAGTTCGAAGGAAAATAATGAATTATCAAATAAAAATAATTAAATATCAAATGAAAAGAATTAAAAATCAAATGAAAATAATTACAAATCAAAGTGAACAACACCACCATAAAAGAAAAGTATAATTAAATTAATAAAATGCAATGATAAAGTATCAAGGAAATTAAATCCAAAGGAACTCATATAAAATCAGGAGAATACCCAGGAAGGTTAGGAGCAGGTGATAAAGAAGATACCCCGAACCAACCAAAGGACATAATGAAATACTTACCTTGGAAAACCCAAGACAGAAGAACTGAAGAAAAGAAGATGTAGGATGGGAAAACTACGAAGAATACTCATGAAAAACCTATTAATAAAAATAACAAACCCCGAACCAAATGTTAATATCACCCCAAAGAAAGTATAACACCCCAAAACCTCATGTAAAATAATTATAAACAAAAGTGTTTAGTAGTAAATAGAAGTGAACCAAAGAAAGTTATTATGTAATAAAATAAACAAATCTTCACAGTCCCTTATAACTAAAAGTTTGGTCTTAGAATATTGTAGAACTCAAATATAAATAAGAACCAACAGTGCAAGTGTACCAGTGCAAGTGATTTCTATTTAATAAACTTCAAATAAAGGTGTAACTTTTAACTATGCACAATCAAATAACTTTAAGTTTTATAATAAATACAGAAAGAACATATCATGAGGTATTATTATGAAAATATGTTAAATATTTCATAAAAGAGGCCACATCTTTTTATCAAAGGACATTCATAGGAATGCAAATGGTAAAGAGAGTTGAGGGGAAATAATTACTGTGACAGGGGATTGATTAAAAAATGTAATATACTATAAACAGAAAGGACTGTAATTAGATTAAGTTTAAAAGAAAAATTAACAATCAATGGCTAATTATGTTCATGTTCAGAGCCTATGAACTCCACATTTCAAAGTGGTAATAAAATATAGAATTATAAGCAATATAAGAATGTTTATTATGTATAACAGTGTTCATACAGACTAAAGTGTTTCTGTACGCATACTAGACTAAGTTGTCAAATGTTTGTTATGTAATTTTTTTTTAAATAGTTAAAACCCAAAATGTCTAACTTTAAAGACAGATAATTAATGTTCAATATTGTTTTTATAGTATGAGCATGAATACAATGCTACATGTTTCAATAGTTCTATAAGGAATTTTTATGTAATATTATGTTAATTGTAGACAGTCAGAGAGGGTATAGAATTAGTAATATTAAAAAACCAGTATATGTAAAACAATAGAATCTAGGCCAAAATGAAAATTCCAATAACATTTATATTTGAGTAAGGAAGTTAAATAAACCAAGCAAACTAATTAGATTTATATATGATAAATCAATCACCAACTACTATAACTGAATCTATACTTTAAAAGAATCATATAAAAGGTTGTATTAAATTATTAAATAATTTCAAAATGTAATACCTAACCATTTCAAAGGAGAAATAGTAAATTCATGAATTACAACTAAAAGGATGATCAAATTGTTAATTTTATAAGAAATTAAGGAAAGCTAAGGATTTATATCAATCAGAAATTTATTATAATCATATTTATAACACTTAAGATGGCTAATATGTTGGACAAGAACAGGAAGCTGATTTTGGGCCTATATTTCCAAAAAGACAGAAATATAGCAATTTTAACAAAAAACTTTAAAAATATGGACTATTGTATGTCAAATTAAACAGAAGGAGTCAAAGAAACCAATTATATAATTACTAGTTCACGAAAGCAATCAATAAACAAGAAATATTCTGTATATAATGTATTTTATAATCACATGGAGAGGAAGTGATTTCTAATTAAACAATACTTTTCTAATATTAACTTGGCAAGATATTTTCCTGAGACGAAGGAAGTAAAACAGTTCTTAATTAACATTCAACGCGAACAGTTGTTATAAAATCGCTCTAAGAACCTATATCGAGTATATTAAATGGCGTATAAGGTTATGCATTGAAAAAACGAGAGTTACCGAAATTGTCATTTTAAACTTAAAATCAGTGAGACACACCACCACAAACAGTGAGAACAATCAATACTTAACAGAATACTTGTGAAATAAACTAGTAAAACTATCACACATTAAGAATTCACGTTACAACGAAACTCATAATTTAAGCTACACACAGACAAGAGTGAAAACATCAATATACAAAACAATTAAAGCCAGTGAACGAAGAACACTTAAACAGGACACCTCAAACAACACAATAGACATTATACACTATTCCGGAGATAATAAAACAGTTGTGAAGGTAATTTTATTATCAGAATTTCCAACCATCATTTTGCAGTTTTCTTCTACAACGAGGCGTGCCACCATTTTGAACTCCCATCATACAAAGTGTCTGCCAGCAAAGATTCGTCGCTACTGCATTGGTCTGAATATTTCAATTGTATAAACATTATATCTTATTATCAACTTTGACATTTATTAATTATTAAGAATTCTTTTCTACATGTTATACTTTCTATGCTTGTCCCTTCTCTGACTATATAATTATAACCGCTAAAAGAACCATTCTAAACCTTAATATAATATAACCTGTTTTGTGAAATCGATTATCCCTGGAAAAGAGTCAAACATTATCACGATATCGATTTTCAATCGATATTTTCCAAATAAATGTTAATAAATCAAAATAATTCTATTATCTCGTTTTAAAATTATTTCACACATTAATATAAGAGTGTTCATTAACTACAGAACTTACTGGAAGACGACCTTTACTAAAGAAAATAGATATACTGGAGTATAGAAGAAAATCGTCAATCGATTAGTAAAGTAAAACAATCTGATTAACTCCAGAATCATTTACGGTCAACCAGAAGTGCATATATTAACATAATAAACTCACAGAATTTTAAATTTTCAACGGAAATTCATAACAAGAATTATTTATAAATTATTTAACAACAAACAAACATAAAAAAATTTTTTTTTTTAATTTTTTTTTTAAATCAAATTAAATTTTTTTTTTTGTACAGTATTAAATATTTATTTGTAACCAGTGTATACAGGTCTAGTTACAATATTCAAAATAATAGTGACATATATAATAAATGTGCTTTAATTGAAGGCAGTTTAAACTGTGTAAAAGTTGAATTGCGGGGGGAAATTAATAAAAAATTGACAGGGGTAACAGAAAGGATATTAATAACTCGAGATTTACACAATGAAGTTGAGTTAGAGACGTTTAGTTGCGAGAGCCGGGCGGTACACCCGATGCAATTTCTTAATAAATTTATTGTGAAAGTTTTATTTCCCGGCGAACGTTATTTCCATTACAACAGAACACATGGCAAGTAGAACAGTTTGAGACAAAGGCGAGGCGCAATCTCTATTGAGTAATGTGGCAAGGAATTCGTACCACCCTAAAAATTCTCAGAACTCTGTATATGTGTGACGACGCCCGCACTTAACATCTCAGGACGGAGCGCTGAAGTGACGCCGTGAAACTCCAACGTCGATGCAAAAAATGGCGCTGGAATCAACAATTTGTAAAACCAACCAGCCAGCTACAGGAGATGTATTTAAGCCACGCCCGCTGCTAGTGGCATCAGTATAGCAGAGGCAAATATCGTCCCCGGTTACCACACAAATAACAACTATGTGCCGTGTATAGAGTGAATACACCACAGCAATTAAGCATGAACGGCGACGAAAATCTGTTGGCCGTGAATACGAAGTTCCTCCCACTCAGACAAGCAAGAGTCCCAGTTACGCTATATGTGCCGGCCGGCACGGAGCTAAGTAGGCTCTCTAAAAAGTTTTTTTTTATTTTTTCCAGTAAAAAGTGGAACTGTTGGTGAAAATAATTATCACTGATAAACAGTGGAGTGTTTAGATAATTTGAAGAACATAAATATCGGGTTCGGACACCAAGCAGGGAAAAAAGCGAGAAGTCATAATAATGCGTGAGTGAAGCACGTTGCCGCCGGGTGGGGAATCTTCCAAAATGTTAAGGGTGTTATAATTTTTCAGGGTCTGTGTGTATGTGTGAGTGAGCAAAGCTGGGCTGTTTGTGTTTGTAATTGTGTTTGTGTAAATATGAATGATACATAAGGTAAGCCCTAGTTCGTAAGTTCTATTACAAGTAGGATG
The DNA here is from genome assembly GCA_034769895.1 of Magicicada septendecula. Lineage (NCBI taxonomy): Eukaryota > Metazoa > Arthropoda > Insecta > Hemiptera > Cicadidae > Magicicada > Magicicada septendecula. The sequence goes on from CM068369.1 coordinate 36,956,502, forward strand.
TAAGAGTTGCACAACATTTGAAACATGTAAAACAAAGATCTATTTTGGAGAAAACTTACAAATTTATCACGTTTGAATAAAGAAAAAATATTAATCCTCTCCTGGAACCCGGCAGAAGAGATCGTGGAGGTAGGTGGAAATTATATTGCATTTTTAATTAATAATTTCAATTTATTATAGAGTATAACAATTTTTACATGAATAATACATAAGGTAAGCCCTAGTTCGTAAGTTCTATTACAAGTAAGATGTAAGAGTTGCACAACATTTGAAACATGTAAAACAAAGATCTATTTTGGAGAAAACTTATAAATTTATCACGTTTGAATAAAGAAAAAATATTAATTCTCTTCCAAAAATGATTATGGTTAATTATTGCACAAACCTGTACACATGTTTGTATCTAACGTACTTGTGATCGGATCCTGGAACCCGGCAGAAGAGATCGTGGAGGTAGGTGGAAATTCTATTACATTTTTGTACTTAATAAATTTAATTCATTATAGAATATAACAATTGGCGCCCGTGACAGGCACGAATTATAATTAATTAAATTCCACATCTACAATAAAGATACAAACATGTGTTAGGTTAGCGCAGCAAAATAGAAATGCGTTATGTACGCAAAGATATAACGAATGTAATACAAAAGCACATTACAAACAATTAATTAATTAGAGTATTAATATTTTGAATATTGTAGCGTGACAGAAAATCCACTACATTTTAAGTCATGTGAAATCATAAAGTTTAATTACACCAACAAATGTTATAATAATATTGAATGACATTTAAATAAATCAGAGGAATGAACCACAATAAAATAAAAATCCTCACTACATTATATATAAAAACCACTGTTTTAAAAAACCAAAGAAAGTATCGAAGCAACTCATCAACTCATAGTATAATATCAGTAAGTTACCCAGGAAGCTCAGAGCAGTAAACCAGTTATATAAGACCATATCAAGGAAAAAGGAGACTCAATTAAAGAGTGGTGAATGAATAATACCCCAAAAACAAGAAGAGGGAAGAATAAAGTTTGTGATCAGGAAGAAAACAATACCCTGAAACCTGTATAGAAGAATAAAGTCAGTATCAGTGAATAAATTAAATACTCCAAACCAAACCTCAGTCGAGATAACACCAAGTACCTTGGTTTACCCAAGAATGAGGAAGGAAGACCAGAAGAATGAAGACTAGACGAGGGACAAGAATGAAGACTAGAAGAAGGACAAGAATGAAGACCAGAAGGAAGATACGAAGAAGGACAAGAAAGAAGACAGGAGGAGAGGAAGAAATAGTATGAAAGAAACACCGTAGTAAAACCTATTATTATATAAACTACTATCAACCCCAAACCCACAAAAACTATGCAAAAGAAAGTATAACATACCCAAAATCCTATAAAATGTAATTATTGAGAAAACTAAAGTGCTGTATAGCGTTATAAGAAGTGCACCGACTAAAGCTATTGTGTAATAAAGAAAATAAACTAGTCTTAACGGTCCATGATTACTAAAGGTCTGGTCTGAGATAATAAGACTCAAAATATCAGAACCAACAGTGAAAGTGAATTTGTGTAAGTGTTTTTTAAAAAATGCAATAAACTTAAAGTTGGTGATACTATAACTTATCAGTATGCTATATCACAACTTTGATATCTAATAATAAACAGCATAATAAAATAATAAAATGGAAGATTTCCAATATTTTATTATTTTAATGTAAATCTTTATTTACAAGACATTTGTAAAAAATTATAATAAATAGAGTATGGGAGTTAATGTTTACTGATGTAGGGGATCACAAATAATCATGATTTAGACCAGAAAGGACTGGCATTAATATAGTATTAATAAGTGTAAAATGTTTAAATAGACTGTTTATTCACAGTCCTAAAATCAATGTGTTAATAAAATGTAGTTGTAAGGGTTTTTAGAAAATAAGATTTATGTTATGTGTTTTAAAAAGAATTATGTGTGATAAATAATAGCCAACATACCATTAATAATGTTCTAATAGGTATGCTATGTTAGCTCAAAAATAGTTAAAAGATATATGTTCAAACCATATCTGCAATATGTTAAATTGTGCAGATTGCTAAATAATGTTCATAATTAATTATTTTAATAACTGTAGTGTTAATTAACTACTACACCACACAATAAGTTATAAACCATGTTATTTTCATATAATTGTAATTATGTAAAGTCAGAGGAGGAATTAAGTTTAAGTTATTTGAGAAAGAAAGAAATATAAAATTCTAAAATCTAGGCCATTTGGTGAAATCACAGAACCAATATAAACTAGTATAATTCACTTATAAATCCTGTAAACTACCAAGATTTATATAAGGTAACACAGTTAAACACTACTGGGAATGATCCTATGAATTAAAATGATAATAAGGAAATATACCTTAACATTTTGTAAATTTTCAAAATATATAAATCAATTAGTTTTAAAGAGCAATGTCAAATTTACAGATTAACACAAAAAACCAGTTCAAAGGTGTAATTTATATGTATTTAAGGAAAGGAAGAGGAATATGACTAATTAAAATTTATTATACTAGTATTAATAATATTTAAAATGGAGGAATTTTATATAAAGACGGAAATCCAATTTTGAGCCTATATTTCCAAAATGTGAACAAAATTTGTTAATTTCCACAAAATGTCCACAGATATGGACTATAATACATCAATTTAAAGGGAATGAGATGATTAAACCAATAATAAGGTTAATAATTCATAAAAGTAAGGAATAAAATAAATAAATTCTATATATAATGTAATATTTTATCATGTGTACAGGTAATCGAATATGTTAACAATACTTTTTCAAAGATTAACTGGGCCAGATTTATGACCAAGTTAATTAGTCTTTTGTTGAATATCAAGCTGGACAGTTGTGTAAAGAACGTTTCTTTAAATCGAGAAAAATGGTACTAGCGTTTAGCCATTAAAATATGAAACGAGAGTTAGTCGAATTAGACACTTTTTAAAGCTAAAGCTGTTAATTCATTCACGACAATAGTGAAAACAAACACTTAACTCCATAATACGAGTGATAGAAACAAGTAAAACACTATATTTCAACTGATTTATTCTACAATTCCTAACCATAACTTGAAAACTTAACTGCAGAAGTTGAACACATAGAAAATAAACTAACTAACACCAGTTTACACAGAACACTTCGCTAGAATACACCAAACAGATTAACAGACATATTACACCAGTGCGGGGACATTTTAAACCTTGATGAAGGTAATTTTATAGTGATTTTCTGACACGACGCATTTGCTGTAACCTAGACCAACCCGAGTAGCGGCCATCTTGAAAACGGAGTCTGCTTCCTACATCACAGTGACGTCAGTCTTCATTGGTTTGACAAAACATTTATTACAATATTATATACTGGAATTATTTAAATACTATTGAATAGTAATTATTGTATTTATTTTTAATTATTAATGTTATACTTTCTCGTCACCCTTCTCTGACTATTAATTCTAATCGCTCAAAGAACCTGTCTTTTAATATATCATAAATTTGTTCTGTATGACACAATCGATAATTCCCGAGACAGAGTCGATAATTGCTCTCCATCGATAAAATATCGATTATTTATTTAAATTTGTCAATAAATATTTATATTTCCATTATTTCGTATCTGTTACTTATTTCACAGGGTAATTTAAGGGTATTTATAAGGCTGAAGGACTTAAGTAAGAAGAATATATTCTATTTGAACAAGATATTGGACCAGTCAGAAAAGTCACCAATCGATTATTAACTGGAGTTAATCTATTTAACTCCAGACTTGGTTCAAATCTACAAGATGTGCTCGACGGTCAATAAATACCTACCTGTTATTAAAATTTTACAAGAACCTTTTTTTTTAAAACAGATGTATTTCTCATTTAAACACATTTATTAACATAACAAAATTATTTTATTATTTGAAAATTCTATTTTTTTTTTAATTTTCCATATACATTTTATTCTTTTGTAACGACCGGCATACAGGGTCTTGTTACAATATCAATTGTAAAAAATGTCAGATAACGAGAATAAAATAAATGAAAATAGCGTCGAAAATTTTGACGACTCAAATATGAGTAGTTTTGAAATACATTCGACTCCAAGTGCGAGTCAGAATAAAACAGAATTAAATATGAATGATCAGAGTAATGTAACTGAAGATTCGGGGGTGCAGATAACCCCGATCTCAACAAAATGTAATAGATCCGATAACGATATAATGAGTATCATGCTCAGTCAATTCGAGAAAATGAATAGTAATTTTGAGACCAAATTTAATGTGATAAGTAGCGATATGAATAGTCGTTTTGACATGAATGATGCCAAGTTTGATGTATTAACTAATTCACTGTGTAGCATTGATGACCGAATGAATGAAATACGTAGTGAAACAAAAAAAGAAACAGATGAGTTGAGAGAGTATGTGTGTGTGGTAGACAGCAAAACAAATATGTTAGAATCCAATCAAAAAGAAATTGGACAGCAAATAATTACAGTAAATGACAGATTAGAAAATGTTGTAAGTAAAGTAGGGGATAAAGTGGAGAGTATTGAAAGTGAGATGCAGTGCTTAACTAACACAATACATGTTATAGATAACCGTAGCAGTGAATTAGAATCACAAATAGCAATAGTAAAAAATGTTAGAAAGGAGGTAGAAAGTAATTGCAAAACAGAGATACAGGCTATACAAAATACAGTAAATACTATAGATCAAAATAATAAACAATTTGAATATTTAAATAACAATAAACTTGTGTCAATTGAGCAGAGTATAGTTAATGTTAAGGATGAATTGAATATAGCTATAAACGAAAAACTTAATAGAGTTACTGAACACATAGTCATTGCTAAAGATATGAATAGCGATATCGATTTGGAGTTATTTAATTGTGAAAACAGGGGGGTACACCCTATGCAATTTTTGAATAGAGTCAGAGAGTTTAATCAGTTTTGTAGAAGTAGCTGTGAGGTACAATTGTTAAAAATAATGAAGTGTTTTAGAGGGAATTCCGCGGTATGGGCGGGGGTGCATAAAGTAGACTGGGCAAATTATCAGTGTTTCAAAACGGCTTTTAGAGAGAAATATTGGTCGGAGGAGGAACAAGAGATATTACGGAGTAAAATTATGGGACCAGGTAATTTTGGGACACAGGGGGGTAACGTAACTATGTATGTAATGCGACTATATAATGAGGCAAAATATTTAGAGCCACCGTTACCGTTTGGGTCATTCGTCCGTCACGTAAGCAAGCACTTACCGAGAGAGATACAAATTACATTAATGACTCGAGAGATTGTAGAAATCACGGAATTAGAGAAAATATTAGACATATTTCAGAATATAAGAGAACGGGATATGAGTAGGCGGATAAACGCACCAGTACCACATATAAATGGGAATCATAATCAACCAAGGGGCATACACAATTTTCACCGGGGAGCGCGGGGAGGAAGTGCTGATAATAGGGGCGAGAGTTGGAGGTGTAGAGACTGTGAAACTGATAATTATGCTAATCGAACAAATTGTTTTAGATGTCATCGAAACAGGGAGTGCGCTAGAAACGAGAGAACGAACCCACCACAGAATCAACAGCCCAGAGGAGGAGAATTTTATAGAGGAGCGCCCAGAGGAGGAGGACATTATAATAGAGGAAGAGGAGGAAATCATCCAGCTGTAGCAGGCCCATCCACGGGAAACTAAGGATGGAGAAGCGGGCCCAACCATTGTCAACGGAGAACCGGGTCCAAGTAACCAACGAATATGCGAACAACGTTATCAAGATGGACATGGCAAAAGAACTGTTAGAAGAAGAGGAGAACCAGGCGATGGAACGCAGAACAGGATTGACTGAGGTGACAGTTAAAATTGAAGGTAAGAATTATAAAACTTTAATTGACACCGGGAGCGAGAACTCAGTAATTTCGGAAAATGTCATGAGTGAATTAAAAGAGATAAATAAAAATATACCATCATTACCAGTTGCCGGGGTTACAGTAGTGGGGGTAACTGGGGTAAGAAGTAAGAGAATAACCAGACAAGTGCAATTAAATATTTTAATAAATGAAGTTGAATTTGAAAACACTTTCCTAGTAGTTAAAGGGTTGAGTCTAGATGTAATATTGGGAAATGATTTTTTGGAAAGAAACGGGGCAGTCATAGATTTCAATAAACAAATAGTAAAATTTGAAAAGGGGAATAAACCAGTCAGAATAGAGTTTAAAAAAGTAGTAAATGAAAGTAAAGTCACGGGAATAAAAATGTTACATAAGCAGATAAGCGATAGAGAGATAGAGACCAAAATAAATGTATGTCTAGAGAGTGATAGCCTAGAGAATGAGGAGGGAGAAATGCATGAGAGTAATGAGAGTGTGTGGGCAGATAGAGCCAACAAATTTTTTAATGAAGATACAGTTGTAGGAAATACTCAGCGAGAGGAGCTGTGGGCAGTTGTGGAGCGGTTCAGAGAGGTGTTTGATGAATCACCAGGGAAAGCGAAAGACTACATCTGTGAGCTGAAAGTTCGGGACCACGCACCAAACATGCAGAGGAGCTACCCGGTGCCGTTTTCGAAGAGGAGGGCTGTACAGGAGGAATTAGACCGGATGATGCAGGGAGACATAACTGAACGCTCAATATCACCCTATTCAAACCCTTTGGTCGTAGTGATAAAAAAGGATGGCAAGGTAAGGTTATGTTTAGACGCTCGGAAAATTAATAAAATTATTATACCTGACAGGGAGTCTCCGGAACCCATAAATGAGATTTTACAGAAGTTTAGCGGAGTCAAATACATGACGTCCTTAGACCCGACAGCTGGATACTGGCAGGTGCCATTAGCAACAGAGAGCAGGAAATACACAGCGTTTCTTTTTAATGGTAAGAATTACCAGTTCAAACGCTTACCTTTTGGATTAAACACCAGTGTTGCCAGTTTTATTAAATGTCTAGATAATATTTTACAACCTAAGGATTTAGACTTTTTAACCGTATATGTCGATGATATCTTGATAGCGTCTAGGACATTCACTAAACATTTAGAACACATAGAATACGTATTAGATAAGCTACATAAAGGGGGTTTAACAGTGAATTGGGACAAGTCTAAATTTCTACAGACAGAAATACATTTCTTAGGATTTATTATTACACAGGAGGGGATATTAGCTAACCCTGATAAAGTGGAAGCCATAATGCGATTCCCCGAACCAAAAAACATTAAGCAATTACTAAGTTTTTTAGGCCTATGCAATTTTTACAGGAAATTTCAGGAGAACTACGCACACACAACATCCAAACTGAGTGCTGTGCTGCAGAAGAATAAACAGTGGAGATGGGGCGATACAGAACGGAATGCATTCAACGAAATTAAGAGAAAGTTTAGTCACATGATCATGATGAATCATCCCGATTTTAATAAAACTTTTTATTTGCAGACCGACGCCAGCAATGTAGCGCTAGGGGCGGAGCTATACCAGGAGAGCTGCGACAAGGAACATCTGACGATCGCCTTCGCCAGTAGATCGCTGCTGTCGGCTGAGAAAAATTATACGACGACAGAAAAAGAACTTCTAAGCATTGTGTTCGCCGTGGGTAAATTCCGGACCTACATCCTGGGCAATACCACGATAATCCGGACGGACCACAAGGCATTATCATTTCTTAATTCATGTAAGCTGACACATAGCAGATTAACCAGGTGGGTATTAGCCTTACAAGAGTATAACTTTTCATGGGAGTATATAAAGGGGTCAGATAATAAGGTACCAGATACACCTTCTAGAGTAGATGTTATAGACAATAAAACTGGTAGGGATCTTAAAGAAATAGAAATTTTTAGATTAACTAGAGAAGATAGAATTTTTGGTGAAGAATTAAGTGATATTAAAAACATGCAAAGATCTGATAGTAAACTGGGTAAAGTAATAATTAGTTTAGAAACAGAGGTAGAGGGATCTGAATATAATGAGCGATTTCAAGTATAGCAAGGTATTTTGTTTAAAAAAGTAGATGGTGGGGAGCATGATTGGAGGTTAGTTATACCTGAGGGATTAATAGATAAAATTGTTTGGGATTGTCATATAAGGTATGGTCACTTTGGGGCGAGAAAATGTGCAAATGTGTTGAAAGAATCATGTATATTTAAGAACATGGAGAAGAGAGTTAGAAGAGTGTTAAGAGTGTGTGATTTATGTCAGAAATCGAAAGTAGTGGAAGGAGAGATGAATTACATAAAAGTAGAGAAACCGTTTGATTTAGTTGCAGTAGATTTATATGGGCCATTACCCAGAAGTAGAGGGGGTGTGTTATATGTATTTGTAGTTCTAGACACTTTTTCAAAATTTGTAAAGTTATATAGCATTAAGAGAGCGACCAGTAAAGTACTCAGTGAGAAAATAGTAAAAGACTACATGCTTAATGTTGGAAAACCGAAAATTATATTATCTGACCATGGTCCACAGTTTATAAGCGGCAAGTGACGGCAGACGCTTAGATGGGAAGGCATTATACCCAAGCATACGGCAGTGTATCATCCTCAGTCGAACCAAGCAGAACGGGTGACGAGAGAGATCGGTAGGATATTTCGGGCGTACTGTCACGCCAAACACATAGAATGGCCATCCTACGTGAAGAAAGTAGAGGAGTGGCTGAATTGTACCACCCATGAGTCCACGGGATTTACGCCGCATGAGTTGATCAGGGGAACAAGGCCGCCCAGGATATTGGAACAACTTTTCGAATACCCACCAGAAGGTCAAGTTGTGGACAGGAACATGAAAATTAGATTGGCAAATGAGAACTTACTTACGAGAGGAGAGCGAAGAAAACAGAAACATGATGCCAAGGGTAAATGGACCAAGTATGAGGTAGGTCAGTTAGTGTTAGTAAAAAGGCATGATTTGTCCAGTGCTCAAGATAGAGAAATAAAGAAGTTTTTCTTGTTGTATGAAGGACCCTATGAAATTGTAGAAATAAAAATGCAGAATGCGTATGTGCTGAGGAACCCAGCGACACAGGAAATAGTAGGTACTCAAAATGCGACGAATTTAAAATTATATCGGTCACTTTAATTATGGTATGTTTATAAATAAGATTTAAAATATTGTTGTATGATTACAGTATGGGATCCTCCCCCATTTACGGGCGGTCACGATCTTACCAGTCCTGGCCGTGGAATTCGGAACTCGGAGGCGGGCCATGGTTGGCAGATCTTCCTTCGGGCGGTGAAAGCAACGATGGTCCGGCTCCACCAAAATTGGTACAAACTAGAAATTTAACTACACATTTGAACGGGGAGGGGGACCCCAACAGGTACGTGACACGAATTAATTTTTTAATACACTCCAGGTGCAGCGGTCTCGGTGTACCTGTCACGTGCCTGCACTGCCTTAGAGTGTTGTACATAATGGAGGCTGCACTTAAATAAAAGGCAGTGCGTACAAATTTAAAAGTTTCAGAACCAATGGCAAAATTAAAATTAACCATTGGTTATAGTTCTGTGTAGTCTGAAAAGACGAATTTTGGGGCAAGAGGGGTTGGAGCAAGGTAGAAGGCGGGTTAGAAAAAATGGTAGGAGAGGGGGAGTAGTGTGGTTCAGAGGGGGGGACGTGAGTTCACGTAGTATATCTACCTAGTTCCGACTCTTTTTGCGGTGAAACCCGACTTTTCGGAGGATTTACTGTCTTACCAACATTAGTCGTGATTAAGGAATGTTAGTCAGCCTTCAATGTAAATAGGAATTTTGAAAAAAAAATACCAAAGTAATTTTGGATGTGCATAATTTTAAATTTAAATAAATTTTAGAATTAAGTGACCAAATATAATTGTCAAGTTTTAGTATCAGTGAGCATGGGAACGTTTAAAAGATGTGTAATAAAATAAAAACTTGTTATCAATACAAGAAGTGGGGATGATTTTGGGGGGTAGATTGGTGCTCAATGAAGTGGTAGAACAGTGGAGTGTGGAACTGCAAAGGTTGAAAGTTTTAGTTTATCAATGTTAATTAGTTAGCTATTAAGTTGCTATTGCGGGGGTGGCCTGTGCTCCCGTAGATAGCGAAATGGGTTGGGGGTAACAGAGAGTGTTACCTCCATCGGAGGCCAAAATGGCGAAAATGTGCGACACACCTTTTTCGTGTAAACTTAATTTACACACTGATAGACGATCGTGTCGCACATAATAGAACGATGTATAACAGGCAGTGAAATGCAAGTTAGATTTCCCCGACTTTTCGGGCGATTACTGCCTTACCAGCATTAATCGTGGATTTGGCTAGCGGCCGGCTATGGTCATATCAAGTCCCTTGACCATAGCTGACTTGAAATTGGTATACAGTAGAAATTTAATGGGGGGTGAACTTTAGGGGAAATCCAGGCACTATGGAACAGCGGCTACCACTCTGTTTGCGGAGGAACAGCAAAGCCAGGTGGTAGACCCGCATTAAGGGCGTTTAACTATATAACAAAGGTATGTTGATATCTGAACCTTTCAAAATGTAACAGCCGAAGCAAAGACACGGAGAGGTCAACCTACTCCAAAATATGCCGTCTTTGTGAAAGCGAGGGGGCGCCACAGCCTTACATAACTTGAAATAGTGTGTGTGGATGGGAGGTGACTCAGAGGAGCCACGAATTTAAATTTTACAACATACAAAATTTTTTGCTAATTCAAATTTTGATCCAATAAAAATGCTTGTGCTCTGTTTAAATAACTAGTGCTCATATATGCAATATAAGGTGTGCATGCTATAATTTTAAATGTATTATTTTATTGTCGTAGGTTAGGTAGATAACAATATGTGTCTTCATTATGTGTGTATTTTGTAAACTAAGCCAATAATTAAACCGTCTGGCAGGCAGTTAACATAATAGAAGTAAGTATTGATAAATATATATTTCATATAATTTGTTCAATTTTGAGATGTGTTCATTGTGTTAGGAGATCAGCTGATCAGCAATAAAATGTCACTGATATTGGGTTATAAATGTTCCAAGTAATTAATGTTCAATGTAATGTTTTAATGTATTACAGATGTTTTAAAGTAATGAGAAAAGTAACTTGAAAAAGTGAGAAATAAAGTAATAATTTGTGAAAGCTAATAAAAAATAGTTTTGGGTGATAAGTATTTTGTGGGACATATAGATCTGTCCAAGTTGAAGTTAGAGTTGAAGTAAAGATCGAAAAATTGTTTTGAAGATAATGTAATGTTGTTTTGAGTTAATATATGTTATAGAATTTGGAGAAGTATTGATGTTGACACAGTAGTAATGGAGAATAATTGTAGAGTTTTGAGTGATACATTGTTGTTTATAATTGATGTTATTTTGTTGTAGTTGTAGTAAGGTAATGAGACTGAGATTTTGGGGATGGCAATTTTGTAGTAGGGGGTAGTGTAATGTGGGAGTCCGCAACATAATGATAAGTTGGGACGGGATAGGATCGATTTTAGTGAGGAGGGGCCGCCTTAGGTAGAATCCAGGGGCCAGATAAGGGAATTGAGTTTTTTTTTGGGGGGGGAACACGTATCCTATGTACAAAGGGTTAGAGTATTTTTTTTTATATATATAGAGAGAAGGTGGCGATTTGAGTTTAATGCTAAGTTGGGGTTGGAGAGTGTTTTGGTAGATGTTTTTTGATAGAGATGGGTGTCATGGGAGTTACAGTTGTTAGGTGTTAGAGTCAGAGGGAGAAAGATTATATATTGTAGCGCAACAAAAATGGTAGCATTTATGCTACATAAAAGAAGATTCACAGATTGATAAATAAATTGATACTTAATCCCATGATAGAACAGAGACCCAATTATGACAATTATAGTCATAGACAAAATAAATAAGAATGCAAGGTAGTGTTGAATAGAATAAACGAACCTGTAAAATAAATAATAGCTAATGATATATGTTTAATAAAAAATCAAAACAGAAAAATGAAACAATGACTTAATTTATGGTAATAACAGATAAGAATTTTGTGTTAAAAAAGAATTATATTATGACAAAAATGTTATGATAAAGTTTATGTGATGTTATATCAAATATGTGTTGAGTTCATGAAAAATAATGAAACAAATAGTGTTATTCAATGACTGTCATAGAATGAAGTGTGAGCCAGTTAACCAATGTTCATAAGTTCGAATTTTGTTATATGTGATCGAGAGATCAAGATAAATTTGTTATTAGATGTAGAAAAATAATTGTTTATACAAATGTTAATAATTCAGTTTTGATTGTATATACGAATTTATATAAAAGGGACTATAGATGCCTAACAGACATAACCACAGGTAGATCAATTTACAATAAAAGGCCTAACAGCCAAAAATACTAAATAAACACTTATAACTTAAAGGTTAGATACATCAATTAATAATAATTAATAAATACACTATGAAGAGCTAGAAAGAAGAAAAAACATTAAGTTAATAATAATATTTAATAAAATTTATACAAATTATAATAATACCATAATGCCATAATATCGATTGGTAAAAAATAATATCGAAGGTGGATTAAATATAATAAAAAAGGAAAAAAACGGAATTATATCAAAAAACCAGTAGAAGATGTGTATAAAATGATAAACCAGCTATCGGTAAATTTACATTCCGATAGGACAGCAAATTGACAAAGAATAGACAAAAAAATATATGAAAGAAACACTATATAGTCAAACATGTGGAAGCGGAAATTAATATAGGTTGCTAGGGAAAAATTTAAGAAGATTGTTGATTTATGAAATAACAAGAATTGCTTTTGGTAAAAAACTGAACGTGATGATTTAAAAAACCCAAGAAGAATATATTGAATCGTAATATTCGAAATCAAAAGATACGATTATAAAGAAGATAAAATTCTAATGATAATACTTACATCTATCACTAACACAGATTAATAAAATAACAATATATTATGAAATAATAATCGAGAACAAATAACCAAATCCTACAAGAAGAAACTTGGACTGTCCCATGTCCGAAGGGAATTGATGGAAAATTAATCAAATATAAAGAATTAATAGTAACGCAACTTATAATATTCACAACACCAGAAATTATAACCTTGCAAATACACGGAACAACACTAACTGCTTCAACCAAAGGAAGAACCTATTTGGATCCTGACGGTGCAGAAGAAACATCAATCGTGCTGTAAAACAATTCAGAAGCTGTATTCCGAAGTGGACAGGACAAGATTTACTTTTATTAAACTGAAGAAAGAAAACTGTACTTCATAATTGACCAGAACAACAAATTTAGCGATCAACCGCCTACGTGATTGGCGTCATTAGAGTCTGGTAAAATTATATTATATTAATCATACTAAATACACAACACATAATTTTTGTAAATCTTGCATTCTTATTATGTATTTTTAGTCTTCCCCACAGTTACAAGAACCTTCACACCCTGAAATAAATAAAATACGAATCAAATATAATATATAACCAAATATAAACAAAGGATTAAATAATCAACAATCGATACCTGAATCTATAGTCCCAACATATATTAATTGGAATATATCTTAGTTAATGTGAATTGATAAACGAATAAAGAACCTTTATATATTTGTCACACCTTGTTATTTGGAGTATGGTTTAGTGAACTGGAACAAAAGTAACTGAATAAGTAGAGAATAAATAGTTAATATAAACATCGAATAACCTACAAGTTTCGTTGAGCCGATACTACAGCGCTTATAGCGGAATTATTTGACACCAAAGAGGGAGCGTAAAATATAAAATTAGACAGAACTCTCTTCAAGGCATAATAGGGTTGGATGAAATTGTAGAATAAATCTTAAGTTATTTAAGTTCTAGGCACACTAACACTGATAATTATTAAAGAGTTAAGTTAACATTAATTGAGTACATCCATATATTCCACAACTCCAAATATTTCCGAGAATTTATACAATTAAATTAAACAACACAAATTGACAAATACAACAGTGGGAATTTAGACCGTACGTATCCGACAGATTACAAATTGGCGCTCAACTTGTGTAGGGCTTAAGTTAAGTAACTGTAACCATATTAATATTACTTAACCAGAGCAGGCAACTGTGGGAGAGTAAACATGCATACCAGAGGTAGATCAAGGATTAGGGCAGGAGAAACAGAGAAGGAAATAGATGAACAAGAACAGGAAATAGAACTAATAACAGATAGTGAAATGGAGCATCAGACAGACGAAATAACGGAAACTGAAATAATTGCGGACAAGGAAAAGGAAGTGATTGAAGAAGATGCCCAAGGGGATCAACCAAATAAGCCCAACCAGAAGGAAGACTTGAGTATACAGGAAATGTTTAAACTACTATTGGAAAAATCAAAGAAGCAGGAGGAAAGCAATAGACAAATGAAAGAGGAAATTAATGGAAACTCAAAGAGACTGGAGGAAAAATTAGATAAAACAAATGAGGAAAATAAGGAAACTTTAAGAGAACAGTTTAGGAAAACAAATGAGGAAAATAAAGAAACCGCAAAACAAATGAACGAAAGATTAAACCAAATTCACGAAAGGTTAGATAGGAATGATGAGGGTGTAAAACAAATGAAGGAAGACATCCTACAATTACATGAAGAGAATTTAAGGCAGATTAATGAAAAAATTGAGAATCTTCATGTGACAGTTAACCAGAAGGTGGACCAAAATAATGAGGAAAGGAAATTAGAAATAGCCAAAACAAATGAAGAGTTAGAAAAAACTAACGAAACAATAGTACAGGTTCGTGAGGAATTACAGAATAAAATTAATGACACAAAAATTGAGAATAAAACATTGGTCGAAGAAATCCAACAGGAAACTGTCGAAAAATGTGAGCAAATTAAAAACGAAGTACATCAGGTACGGGAAGAGAATAAGGAAGGTATTAAGCAAATACAGACAGACATGGGCGAACGACTCGAAAGGGTCTATGGCAATTTAAATAATATGGAAGGTCAAATCAATACCAATAAAAATAAAATAGAAGAGATTAGTAGGCGTGAATTACAATTACAGGAGGAAGTAGATTCATGGCGGGATAGGACATGCCAAAATAGTCATACAAATAACTATGAGAACAGAGAATCGATTAATTTTCGTAATTATAAGCGCAATCCTATGGAATTTTTAAAGAGATTGGAAGAAGTGATCATAAGAAATAGAGAGAGTCGCTGGAGTATTATACGAAGCATGATTGATGAAACGTTTAAAGATACTTATGATAATTGGTGGACAGCGGTACGCCCGGATATACTGGACATGACTGAGTTCAAAAAACAATTTAAGGAGAAGTATTGGTCGGAATCGACCCAGAATATGATTAGGAATAATTTGAGTAACGGTCGATACGAAACAAATGTAGGCCAGTCCCCTACTTCATACTTTTTAGGAAAAGTATGTATGGCGCGGAACTTAGAGCCCCGAATTCCCGAAGAATGTTTGGTAATACAACTATCCTATCATTACGAGGAAGGGATAAAAAATGCGCGTATGTGTAGTCAAATCAAAACGATTCCAGCCATGGCCAAGTTCTTGGAGAATTATGAGCACGAGAACCAATACCAAAGAAATAGAATGCTAAATCATAAATATCAGAAGTATGATAATAACGCGCCACCAGCCAATTCTCATAATAACGATCGCAATCGACCTGCGCATAACGTTAATACTAATAGAACACAAAATGAAAACACGAATAATAATTCCAGAAACTATAATTATCGCGGCAATAACAATTACAATTATCGTGATAGTCGCAATAATAGAGGAGATGGGGACAGACGACCCAATAATTATAGACATAACGTCAATTATATT
Organism: Magicicada septendecula; assembly: GCA_034769895.1. Lineage (NCBI taxonomy): Eukaryota > Metazoa > Arthropoda > Insecta > Hemiptera > Cicadidae > Magicicada > Magicicada septendecula. The sequence continues at coordinate 36,972,361 of CM068369.1, forward strand.
TACTCCAGACCTCAAGGTAATCAGCGACGATACTACCCAAGGAGTCACCGATATGACAACCATTATGACCAATCTCGGCATGAAGACAACTACCCACATGATGGAAATTATAGGATAGCAGAACATAATACGGAGGATCGCACGGAAACAGTACAAAACCAACACAGTAATCAGAATGAAAATAGAGAAGAGGGAGTAAGCCCTCATTTAAACTAATAGAGGCAGTGAAAATTAATGAATACCCGTCACTGAACCGTAATTTTGGGGAACAACGATTAATAAATAAAATTAAGTGTAATCATAAAATAACCATAATTAATAACCACTATTTAAAGAATATCAGGGAAGATTTGTTAGAAGAGGATCAGAAACATGTAAACAGTAATAGTAATAACGAAATCATATATATATCAGCAAAATTCTAAAAGACAGTAAGACCAACTTACACAAATTATTTGAAATAACTATTATATATAAAACAAATTTAGTAAGAAAAAAAAAATTACTAAATCCAAAAGAAATATAATGAATAAATTCTAAAATGAAGTAAGGACAACTTATTACCTTATATTTGAACAACTTCTGGATTAACAAAAAAGAAAAAGAATTTATATAAATGAATAAATTCTAAAATGAAGTAAGGACAACTTACTACCTTATATTTGAACAACTTCTGGATTAACAAAAAAGAAAAAGAAATATTATGAATAAATTCTAAAATGAAGTAAGGACAACTTATTACCTTATATTTGAACAACTTCTGGATTAACAAAAAAGAAAAAGAATTTATATAAATGAATAAATTCTTAAAAATAATAAGAACAACTTATTACCAATCTTGAAGAAAAATACTTGGAATTTAAAAATAATTTGAGTTGAATACTACCACTAAATTTTGAAATACAATAAGAACAACGTATTATCGATTTTGAAGAAAACAAGAATTATTGTTAAATGTTTATAAAGAAATAATGTGTATAATGAATAACAAACCCCAAGATTACAGAAGAAAACGATAATTATTATTATATGTATAAAGAAATAATGTGTATAATGAATAACAAACCCCAAGATTACAGAAGAAAACGATAATTATTATTATGTGTATAAAGAAATAATGTGTATAACGAATAACAAACCCCAAGATTACAGAATAAAATGAGAATTATTATTAAATGTTTATAAAGAAATAGTGTGAATAATGAAGAATGAACCCCAAGATAAAAGTTATTACCTCAAACCTACTTATACAAAATAAAGAAGAAAAAAAAATCATATGACCTAAAATACATACTACATTGCCACATGATGGAACAATCTCAGTAAACGATTGAATGTAACCAATATAATGTTAAAGAAGACAAGAAGGAAAGAGTATTTATGAACATAATTCATTAAAAAATAAACAGCCAAAATAGTGAAATACGATAAGAGGAAGAATAATTAAGTATAAGGAATATATTTAGTAAGAAATACAATTATAATGAGCAACACACAACAACTGATTAAAAAATATTGAGATCAGAAAAAAAAAAACGAAGAAGATACTTAACATTACAATCTCAACAAAAATGAAAACAAAAATGATTACAATTGATAACTGTCAAAGTCAATATTAACGAATGTTTAAGGAATTAAAATGGAACTACGAAATATGAAGAATAGTAATGAAAAAATATAAATGCAACAAAGAAAAAATCTTTTCCCAAATATTTATTATTAAATGATTAAAGAGATTATTAGGAGATTATTATTATATTTTATAGCTGACTGTAGATGAATTCCAGCAGTACTATATTAAGATGTAGTGTGGGCAGCAGAGTATGAAGCCAAACAGTGCCTCTCTGAACTGTACCAACGCATGTGTTAGGGATTGTTAGGGAAATTAAATATTTAAGGAATATTAGAATAGTTGCAGAAATAAATTCCGTTTCCAAAGGAGTAGGACGAAGAAAACAGAAAGAAGCGAGTTGACAGAAGAATAATGAAAAATGCAGTAATTATAGTAATTATAAATAGGAGAGATGTAAAACTAATGTATCAGTGAATAGTGTAGCCAGTTACCAACAAATAATGTGTACAGAAAAAAAAAATATATCAAGAGTCAAGAATGTTAAATAAAATGATGAAATGTTATTAAATAAAAAAGGTACTAGTACTAGTATAATGAAGTTACATTGAGAAGAGCATCGTCAACCATTAACAATGAAATTAAGAAAAGGCATGTGAAAAAGGCAAGTTTATTTGACCTAAACTTCATTCAGGTAAACTAAACTTTTTTAGGAGGGGAAGCATATGTAGCGCAACAAAAATGGTAGCATTTATGCTACATAAAAGAAGATTCACAGATTGATAAATAAATTGATACTTAATCCCATGATAGAACAGAGACCCAATTATGACAATTATAGTCATAGACAAAATAAATAAGAATGCAAGGTAGTGTTGAATAGAATAAACGAACCTGTAAAATAAATAATAGCTAATGATATATGTTTAATAAAAATCAAAACAGAAAAATGAAACAATGACTTAATTTATGGTAATAACAGATAAGAATTTTGTGTTAAAAAAGTATTATATTATGACAAAAATGTTATGATAAAGTTTATGTGATGTTATATCAAATATGTGTTGAGTTCATGAAAAATAATGAAACAAATAGTGTTATTCAATGACTGTCATAGAATGAAGTGTGAGGCAGTTAACCAATGTTCATAAGTTCGAATTTTGTTATATGTGATCGAGAGATCAAGATAAATTTGTTATTAGATGTAGAAAAATAATTGTTTATACAAATGTTAATAATTAAGTTTTGATTGTATGTACGAATTTATATAAAAGGGACTATAGATGCCTAACAGACATAACCACAGGTAGATCAATTTACAATAAAAGGCCTAACAGCCAAAAATACTAAATAAACACTTATAACTTAAAGGTTAGATACATCAATTAATAATAATTAATAAATACACTATGAAGAGCTAGAAAGAAGAAAAAACATTAAGTTAATAATAATATTTAATAAAATTTATACAAATTATAATAATACCATAATGCCATAATATCGATTGGTAAAAAATAATATCGAAGGTGGATTAAATATAATAAAAAAGGAAAAAAACGGAATTATATCAAAAAACCAGTAGAAGATGTGTATAAAATGATAAACCAGCTATCGGTAAATTTAAATTCCGATAGGACAGCAAATTGACAAAGAATAGACAAAAAAATATATGAAAGAAACACTATATAGTCAAACATGTGGAAGCGGAAATTAATATAGGTTGCTAGGGAAAAATTTAAGAAGAAGATTGTTGATTTATGAAATAACAAGAATTGCTTTTGGTAAAAAACTGAACGTGATGATTTAAAAAACCCAAGAAGAATATATTGAATCGTAATATTCGAAATCAAAAGATACGATTATAAAGAAGATAAAATTCTAATGATAATACTTACATCTATCACTAACACAGATTAATAAAATAACGATATATTATGAAATAATAATCGAGAACAAATAACCAAATCCTACAAGAAGAAACTTGGACTGTCCCATGTCCGAAGGGAATTGATGGAAAATTAATCAAATATAAAGAATTAATAGTAACGCAACTTATAATATTCACAACACCAGAAATTATAACCTTGCAAATACACGGAACAACACTAACTGCTTCAACCAAAGGAAGAACCTATTTGGATCCTGACGGTGCAGAAGAAACATCAATCGTGCTGTAAAACAATTCAGAAGCTGTATTCCGAAGTGGACAGGACAAGATTTACTTTTATTAAACTGAAGAAAGAAAACTGTACTTCATAATTGACCAGAACAACAAATTTAGCGATCAACCGCCTACGTGATTGGCGTCGTTAGAGTCTGGTAAAATTATATTATATTAATCATACTAAATACACAACACATAATTTTTGTAAATCTTGCATTCTTATTATGTATTTTTAGTCTTCCCCACAGTTACAAGAACCTTCACACCCTGAAATAAATAAAATACGAATCAAATATAATATATAACCAAATATAAACAAAGGATTAAATAATCAACAATCGATACCTGAATCTATAGTCCCAACATATATTAATTGGAATATATCTTAGTTAATGTGAATTGATAAACGAATAAAGAACCTTTATATATTTGTCACACCTTGTTATTTGGAGTATGGTTTAGTGAACTGGAACAAAAGTAACTGAATAAGTAGAGAATAAATAGTTAATATAAACATCGAATAACCTACAAGTTTCGTTGAGCCGATACTACAGCGCTTATAGCGGAATTATTTGACACCAAAGAGGGAGCGTAAAATATAAAATTAGACAGAACTCTCTTCAAGGCATAATAGGGTTGGATGAAATTGTAGAATAAATCTTAAGTTATTTAAGTTCTAGGCACACTAACACTGATAATTATTAAAGAGTTAAGTTAACATTAATTGAGTACATCCATATATTCCACAACTCCAAATATTTCCGAGAATTTATACAATTAAATTAAACAACACAAATTGACAAATACAACAGTGGGAATTTAGACCGTACGTATCCGACAGATTACAATATGTATACAGATCAAGTAGTACAGTCAATGAGAATAAATAATTTACATCACCCACAGTAATGGAGAATCAGATTGTTAACTAAGAGAGAGATTTGTAATAAAGATATAAAATTTTTATTTTGAAACCAGTGACAAAATTTTGATAGAATTTGGAAATAATGTAAAATTAAGAACTGTTTATTTTGAATAATTTGAATGTCAATTTGCTTATTATTTATAATAATATTTTGTTAATTTTAAATGTTTTATTTTATTATGTTTTGTGTTTCAAGTTAGGATATTACAGATGTTAAATGTATTGTCAGATAGAACTTATACACAACATGTGGGTCAAGGTTGTGGACATGACCTAGTTTTGATCAGCTGATGGTAAGGTCATATAATTTCATAGTATGGAAGTCAGTTCAACTGTTATTTAATCAATCTAACCAAGTTTTAATTAATGTCTAAATGTAAGGGAAACATTTTAATAAAATTAAATTTTTTTTTGAATTTTAAAACTTTTTAGAAAATATTTTTTTTGAAAAAAAAAAAAAAAATCTTGATTGTTCGTCTGCCAGCTAATGAATATTTTAAGTATTGATTATTTTATTATTTGTGTGCTAACCAGGTTTATTTTATTGATTTATTTTGTATTGACTTGTATTGTTAGATTCTAAGTGATTACATGTTAGGTTAAGGATATGTTTAATTATAAGAAATGTTTAAATTAACTCATTTTAAAGAAAAACAGAAAACAAGGAAGAGAATTTTTTTTTATAAAATATTTTATTTTGAATTCTGAATTTTTTTATGAAATAGTAAATTTTAAAGAATTTTTCAATGTATAATATGTAACGTGAGTGTGTGTGAGCCCAGTATCTGCTAAAGGCAGCCCAGCTTGCATACAAGGGGAAACATATCGGTGGAGGATCTGGCATAATCTAAGCCAGGGATTGAGGATTTTTGGGGGTAGCATGTTAGAAGGTGAGGTGTGCTGTGGTACGTGTCTGTTCGATTTTTCGGTGTTGGGATTTTTTACGGAGAAGTCCAGTGATCTCGTTCAGATGCGTCCATAGTCGCCGAACCAGGGGGGTCGCATACCCATGTAGAGTAAGAACAAGGGGGTTGTTGGCACCAGTTCCTCACCGGTCCTCTTAGGGGTTTTATCAATGAGATTTCTTCTGTTCTGGACAGCACAATTCTCATTGAGGGGGTATTGTAACGTGTCCAAAATTGGGTTATTTTATTTATTACAGTATGGGGTATTTGCATTTTTATTGATTTCATTTTGTGTGGGATTTTATAAATTTATTGTGAAAGTTTTATTTCCCGGCGAACGTTATTTCCATTACAACAGAACACATGGCAAGTAGAACAGTTTGAGACAAAGGCGAGGCGCAATCTCTATTGAGTAATGCGGCAAGGAATTCGTACCACCCTAAAAATTCTCAGAACTCTGTATATGTGTGACGACGCCCGCACTTAACATCTCAGGACGGGGCGCTGAAGTGACGCCGTGAAACTCCAACGTCGATGCAAAAAATGGCGCTGGAATCAACAATTTGTAAAACCAACCAGATAGCTACAGGAAATGTATTTAAGCCACGCCCGCTGCTAGTGACATCAGTATAGCAGAGGCAAATATCGTCCCCGGTTACCACACAAATAACGACTATGTGCCCTGTATAGAGTGAATACACCACAGCAATTAAGCATGAACGGCGACGAAAATCTGTTGGCCGTGAATACGAAATTCCTCCCACTCAGACAAGCACGCTTCCCAGTTACGCTATATGTGCCGGCCGGCACGGAGCTAAGTAGGCTCTCTACAAAGTTTTTTTTTTATTTTTTCCAGTAAAAAGTGGAACTGTTGGTGAAAATAATTATCATTGATAAACAGTGGAGTGTTTAGATAATTTGAAGAACATAAATATCGGGTTCGGACACCAAGCAGGGAAAAAAGAGAGAAGTCATAATAATGCGTGAGTGAAGCACGTTGCCGCCGGGTGGGGAATCTTCCAAAATGTTAAGGGTGTTATAATTTTTCGGGGTCTGTGTGTATGTGTGAGTGAGCAAAGCTGGGCTGTTTGTGTTTGTAATTGTGTTTGTGTAAATATGAATGATACATAAGGTAAGCCCTAGTTCGTAAGTTCTATTACAAGTAGGATGTAAGAGTTGCACAACATTTGAAACATGTAAAACAAAGATCTATTTTGGAGAAAACTTATAAATTTATCACGTTTGAATAAAGAAAAAATATTAATTCTCTTGCAAAAATGATTATGGTTAATTATTGCACAAACCTGTACACATGTGTGTATCTAATGTACTTGTGATCGGATCCTGGAACCCGGCAGAAGAGATCGTGGAGGTAGGTGGAAATTCTATTACATTTTTGTAATTAATAAATTTAATTCATTATAGAATATAACAGTAGCAAAAGAGTAACCAAGCAGATACATTTAAATTTCCTTATCAATAATACGGAATTTGAGAATACATTTTTAGTTGTAAAGGGACTAAGTCTAGATATAATTTTGGGTAATGACTTTTTACAAAGAAACAAAAAGCTGTAATCGATTTTAATGAGAAAATAGTAAGAGTTCAATGGGGATGATCGACCAGTCAGGGTTAGTTTTGAACAGGTGTTAGATAAGGTTAGAGTATCGGGGGTAAAAATATTACAGAAACGGGTAGGCGAGAGTGACACTGAAGCAAGAGTAAATTCATGTAGAGAGAGAGAGAGAGAGAGAGAGAGAGAGAGAGAGAGAGAGAGAGAGTATGCAGAGAGTTTTGAAAGAGAGATGGATGAAAGTAGTGAGGGAATGTGGGAAGATAGGGCTGATAAATTTCTAAGTGAGGGTGATGTAGTAGGGAGTGATCAACGAAAGTCATTCTGGCAGGTGATTGAGAAGTTTCGAAGAGGGTTTGCCGAGATTCCAGGGAGGGCAAGAGGGTATGAATGCGAGTTGAAAGTTCGGGAACACACACCTTTCATGCAGCGGATGAAAGTTTACAACTTCCTAGTAAATAATATATTTAAATAATATACACAATCACAATTTCCTTACCTGCATCAGGCCAGAGTCTTCACGTGAACTCGACCTATAAGTGATTTAGGGTTAAGTGTTATTAATAATTACTCTCATTGTATTTGTTAACTAACTCAATTGATTTATTTATTTCTTATGTCATAATCCTTTTATGGTTCAATAACCATACTTCCTCCTTCTCTACATTTTTGATGAACAAATTAATACTGGGATATCAGTCCCCTCTGACAAAATTATAACCACATTGATACATAAAAACCATTTACACCTTCTACCTTGTAATGGGGCAAAAAGGGGGTGTTTATTTTTTTATTAAATTTATTTAAAATTGTTTGTGATCAACGCAGCAAGTCCCATGTAAAAAAGGTTCTATTTAAACAATGAACGCTGGAATAAACTTTTGGGCAGAGTGTACTTGAAGAATGCCAGATTGTTTTGTTAAATCAAGTGTTTTGTCACAAACTAGTACGCGCAACACCAGCATGTGCGCAAATGCGACGCATACCACTTTAAAACAACGCCACGAAAAAATGGCGAGATAGAACCACTGCTTCAACATGTGCTTTGTAGCCGGCGGAAACCAGTAAAGGCTCCTCCCACCAAAGCTTCCTGTATCGTCTACGTGTAACAACAGTAGCCACGTGGCCTATAGACAAATCCATACACTGTGTGCGGCTACGTAAACTTCGTCACATGAAGGCGGTGAGTTCCTGTTTAGCAAAAACCAGTAGTGGGGAATCTGTTTCGCAGGTGCGAGAGAGTCTGCAATTAACATCTACACATAACGGACACTAGTAGTGGCGTGCGTCAATGGCCAGTGTAAAATATTATCAAAAATATGAAAATCGTAAGGAGTCGTCTATCAACCTTTTGCCCGGCCGGGTGGGACCGGTGGACTTGTGGGTCCCTAATAATTTCTTGTAAATTCTAATAGAAAGCAACAACCGACTTAAATTAGTGAACCGTATCTAAAATGAAATAAGTGAAGTGAAGAAAAAATCAATAATGTGGTGAACAGACAAAACATCCGAAGAGTGACATGTGAAGGGAGGAGACACCAACGGACACGTAACGTTTTAAAAATCTTCTTTAAAATCACAAAAGTAACAGAGATCTCTAAACTAAATAAATGGGGAGCTAAATTGTGCGAACGAGTGAGTGTGGCAAGCTGGGTAGCCTTACTTAGATTTAATAAATTAGAATAAATATACCATATTGCAGTAAAGGTTTGGTATTAAATATTTTATGATTTTATGTTTTAATAAATGTTTTATTAACAATTGAGAAAAGATGGATAGTAAAGAATTTTAAAGGAATATAAAAAATGAAATAAAATGTGAGTTCTATTGCACAAATGAGAGTAGTGTACGTTACTGATACAACCTTGAAATCACGTTTGTATTCACAGTTCGTGTGACGGACCTGGGCTAACTTAATGTAAGTGGGAGATAAATATTATTTTATAAATGTGTTAAATAATAACATCACAGATGGCGCCCGAACTGGGACGAGTTTTTTATAAATTAAAATTTATATATAAAACCGCACCTACTGGAATACAAACGTGATTTAGAGGTTAAGTAACAATACGTAAAAATTACGTAGCATACATAAAATGGTTACATCACTGTTTAAATGTTAAGAGTTAAGTGTTAGAAGTTTTTTATTTAAGCAAATTTACATCAGTAAATTTATAAAAATGGCAGGAAACAGTGAAAATGAGATAAATGAAATAGTTGAATTTAATGAATCAGCTCTTATGAGCGGCCTTGAAGTCTATTCGACTCCAAATGTGGGTCAAGATAAAATAATTGAATTAAATATAACAGATCAAACAAATGTGACAGAGGATTCAGGGGTTCAATTAACCCCGACCTCAACAAAATACAATAAAGTTGATAATGATATGATGAGTATTATACTGAATCAATTTAATGAGTTAAATAAACGTTTCGATAGTAATGATAAAAAATTTGATAATCGTTTTGATGAGTTAAGAGACGAAATACATGAACAAAAAATTAAATGCGAAAATAATTTCGATGAATTAGAAGTGCAAAATAGTGAATTAAAAAACCAGATTAATGAAATCAATAAAAGTGTTGAAAAAACCAATGAAATATTTGAAACTAACTTTAACAAATTAGAACAGAATATTGAGAAAGTGGTAGAGTCAGTAGAGGAACAGATTAAAAATAAGGTAAATCAGATAATTAATAACAAGGTGAGTAATAACGATAATTATAGTAATAAGGTAACAAATGATGATAACAATGATATTAAAAATGGTGATGTAATTGAAAACGTGGTATCAGAGAGTGATACACTGAATAATGATAGTGGTGATGAGAGTTTAGTAGGAGTAGAAATTAGTGATGAGGTAGTAGTTGTTAATGAGAGTGAGAGAGAGCGTGAAGAGAGGTTAGGTGAATATGGAGGGCAAAGGACAAATTTTCCCTGTAGTATAAGTGGAGTAAACTCCACATGTGTTTTATGAGGACAAAGGTTCCTCCTGAGGTTATGTGGGAGACATGGTGTCTCCAAAGGGTCCCTTAAGTTGTTGTACTGATGTATCTGGTCAAGCCAGGAAGTATTTTAGTGATTTTATGTTGCCCTTTGCATGGAATGAGTTGGTTCAGGGAGGTAGTGACAGGTGTTATGATGATGAGAGATGTTTTGAGAGAGAGTTGTGTGCAGATAGGGAGATAGAATTATTTCAGTTAAAGAGAAATTATGAAGAGTTGATAGAGAGGTTAGAAGTGGAGAAGATAAACGATATAAAATACTTACCTTGTGAAATAAAGATTGATGATTATGTTGATGATACTGTTGTAGATGATAGACACTTACCTTATGATGTGATGAGTGTATTGGAGGAATATGATGACAAAATAACTTACCTTATGTTAACCAAAAATACTGACGGAGACAGAACTAAGATCACCAATGTAGACAGGTTTTATGAATTAATGGTAGACAAAAATGTAGTTAATTATTGTGTTAATGTAATTAACGAAAGTAATCATTACAATAATAATAATAGTGTAACGAGTGTGAGTACGGACGATAATTATTATATAAAAGTAAGACTAATATACGATGATGGAGGTTAATTAAAAAATCAGTGAATGGACATTTTAAATATTTTAGTTTATGGTAATGACATGGCTAGATTATGAAATGAGGTGTGGTAAACAGAAAAATTAATGACAAAGAATTGTAAATAAATTTATAGAGAAATTAATTATGTTTATGTTGTAAAAGGTATTTTATGTAAACAATGTGTGTATGTAGTAGAATTTGATTTAATAATAATATCTTAATAGACTAAATAAATAACCAGAATAATTATGAAGGTAATAAATGAATTGTAATTGTTTTGAAAGAAGGTAATTAAAATGTTGTTTTTAATAATTGATTGAATGAAATAATTTGAGATGTTTAAATATTTTTGATTGATTTAAAATGTTATATAGAGATTTTGATGATGAATTTAAATTATTTGTATAAGATTTAAACTTAATAATAAATAGTCAATGAATAAATGTAAAATGTATTTAGTTGTGGAATCATATGTTTGCTATAATGTTTCAGAAGATAAATGGAGTTGTGTACATGATTTGGTGGTAACAATTGTTTATATTTTGTGTCTATGACAATATATGAGTGATGTAATGTAAGTATGAATTTTATAATGCAATTTAAAGAAAGTTAAATGTTTGATGTTTAAAAGTTAAAAGTGTAGATGAGTCTAAGAGATGTTAAACATGAAAATTTGAATAATAATATAACCAAACATATAAGAGTTGACCATCCGTGACTTGTAGTAACGGTGTCAGTGTGAGCCTTATATGTCTTTTGATAGTTTCCCCAATTTTCAGGCGGTCACGGCTTCACCGAACCCTGACCGTGGATTTAAGTATATTCTAAATTGGTGAACATAGAAGTTAACCGGGGGGGTAACTCAGGGGAAAACATAACGCTGAACCAAGAACGGTATAGGCAGCGTCTATACCATATATATGTAAACTTCAGTTATTGGGGATGCAAATGGGCGCTACAGTCCAACACCAGGAAACAATAGTGTGGGTGGAAAAGGAGCTGGCCGTTACAAGCCAGGGGCACAGATAACGCATCTGTGCATGAGGCAAACGCTCGATCCGGTTTATCCGGCGGGTGGTTACCTAATTGTAACTGGGTATAAGGGGGGAATTTAAGAAAACGATGTAGTAGGAGGGTAACTGAAAAATCAGTGAGAGGGTGACGACATCTGTAAACAGAGGGCGATCAATTTCACTTCCTCTATAGAGAGAGTTGGTGGTTGACGACCCAATTTCCTGTTCAGTAACAGTTGCTATAAATATGACTCGATGATTAGTGATGTATTTCCCTTATGAGAGCAAACAAATTTAAGTACTAGATACAATTGTAATGATTTCAGATAACATTTTATGATGATAGCTATATAATTTTGTGTATTTGTGTTAATTGTATGCAGTATGTTAGGGGTAAGGATTATAAATATGTGTACTTTGTATAATTTTTGAAATGCACCTAGAGAAAGGTCATTCACATGACAGTGAGACATCAGCTACTGCTGTGGTTATATATGTAATATGTCACTTATAAGTGATTTGCAGGTTTTATCAATATAATTAAATGTTTCAATCATAAACTTTCAATGTGTTTAAAATGTTTTAAGTTAAATGATGTAATTAATTTGAGATAGTTGTAAATTTTCATTGGGTAATAAAGGTTAGAAGTTGGGTGATAAAGATTTATATAAGGCATTTGAATCAGTCAGAGTTAAGGTTAAATGGGTGTTAAACAGGAATAAGATTTTGGGAATATAATTAATATAGAAACAGAGTATTAATATTGACACAGTAGCGATAGTGAGTAAATATAGAAAAATGAAAGTGATGTAGTGGGAGAGTAATTAGATGATGGAGGAATTTTGTAAAGGGGGTGGGTGTGATAAGGAGTCCTCAACAAAAAGCGTTGTGGCGGGAGGTGAACCGTATGTGCGTTGGCGGGGTTACCTAGGGGGAACCAGGAACCAATAAGGGAATGAGCATAGGGAGGGAACACACGTCCTAAGTACAAAGAGGGTAGAGGGTATTTTGTTATAAGGGTAGAATGATTCGAAGTGAGTTAGAGTAGTAAGTTAGTGGAGATAATGTTTTGAGGGAGTGGTGTCATACTAGGTCAATCTGTTAGTAAGTGTTAGTCAGAAGGGGGTTGAGGTTATATTTAATCACCCATTTGTAAGTCGAATTATCATGAATAACTAAGAGTCACCCAAAATAATTGATAATGAAAATGTTAAAGAGAAAATCATAGGTAAAATGTAATAATAAATGAAACCAGTGAAAGATTTAATAGAATTTGAAAATAAAATAAAGCTGTAAGGTATGTAAAGTTTGATCAAAATTAAATGTGAATTGTTTATTGTAAAGTAATAACAATGTTAATGATGAGTGTTCCATGTTTTATTATGTTGTACTATGTTTGAATGTGAAAAATTATAAACATGTGACGTATTTTACCTTGTATAAAATTTTGAGATGTATCTAGGGCAAGGTCATTCACTTGACCTAGAGAGATCAGCTGATGACTGGTGTTTGATATATAGTATGTTTTTTACAATTGATTCGTAGATTTTATTTGTGTATTCAAACTGAAATGAAAAGAATAAATTTTGATGACAAAATGATTCTTTTACAGAATCGAAATTTTTTTTTAACAAAAAAAAAATTTAATTTGGCTTGAAGTATAGAGTGTGTTTTTGTGTCCAGGATGTATTGTTGATTATATGTTGTGTTAACTGATTTATATTACTCATATAATGTGTGTTAAAAGCAAATGTAATGATAAACGAATTTCTGATTTAATAAGATGTTCAGTTTATTTGTTTTTATGATTGTTAGTAGTTAGTGAAGAAGGGTAGATTCATGTAAAGATTTTGGGATTTTGATGAAATTAATGGTAATATAACATTTGAGATTGGAATTAGATTAATTTCTTTGAGTTAACAGAATTTAAATGATTTAAGTGGAGTTGTTTAATTTCTTTTGAGTTGAAAGTGTAACATCCACTCGATAAATTATTAAGAGAAGTAATTGAAGTCCAAGTATGACATATTTTTATAAATATAAAAATATTTTTATATTGTTGATTTTTATAAATCAACAAAGTAGTATATGAATATTATATGCAGTAATAATGAGTATGTGTACGCACCCAGTACTTGCTAAAGGCAACCCAGTATGCATGTAAGAGGGAACATATCGGTTGAGGATCTGGTATGGTATAAGGCCAGTGTTTTGATTTTTTGGGTGGAATGATAGAAGGTTAGGGGTACTATGGTGAGTATCTGTCCGATTTTATGGTGTTGGGATCTCGAACAGAGAAGTCCAGTAATCTCGTTCACGTGCAGCCATAGTCGCCGAGCTAGGGGGGTAGTTTACCCATGGTGTGTTAAGAAATTAATGGGGGATGTTGGCGCCATATCCTCACCGAGCCTCTTGGGGTTTAGCAATGAGAGTTTTTATGCTTTTGGGCATAAAACCTCTCATTGGGGGGGGTATTCTATGGGGCAAAAAGGGGGTCTTTATTTTTTTATTAAATTTATTTAAAATTGTTTGTGATCAACGCAGCAAGTCCCATGTAAAAAAGGTTCTATTCAAACAATGAACGCTGGAATAAACTTTTGGGCAGAGTGTACTTGAAGAATGCCAGATTGTTTTGTTAAATCAAGTGTTTTGTCACAAACTAGTACGCGCAACACCAGCATGTGCGCAGATGCGACGCATACCACTTTAAAACAATGCCACGAAAAAATGGCGAGATAGAACCACTGCTTCAACATGTGCTCTGTAGCCGGCGGAAACCAGTAAAGGCTCCTCCCACCAAGGCTTCCTGTATCGTCTCCGTGTAACAACAGTAGCCACGTGGCCTATAGACAAATCCATACACTGTGTGCGGCTACGTAAAATTTGTCACATGAAGGCGGTGAGTTCCTGTTTAGCAAAAACCAGTAGTGGGGAATCTGTTTCGCAGGTGCGAGAGAGTCTGCAATTAACATCTACACATAACGGACACTAGTAGTGGCGTGCGTCAACGGCCAGTGTAAAATATTATCAAAAATGTGAAAATCGTAAGGAGTCGTCTATCAACCTTTTGCCCGGCCGGGTGGGACCACAAGACTTGTGGATCCCTAATAATTTCTTGTAAATTCTAATAGAAAGCAACAACCGACTTAAATTAGTGAACCGTATCTAAAATGAAATAAGTGAAGTGAAGAAAAAATCAATAATGTGGTGAACAGACAAAACATCCGAAGAGTGACATGTGAAGGGAGGAGACACCGACGGACACGTAACGTTTTAAAAATCTTCTTTAAAATCGCAAAAGTAACAGAGATCTCTAAACTAAATAAATGGGGAGCTAAATTGTGCGAATGAGTGAGTGTGGCAAGCTGGGTAGCCTTACTTAGATTTAATAAATTAGAATAAATATACCATATTGCAGTAAAGGTTTGGTATTAAATGTTTTATGATTTTATGTTTTAATAAATGTTTTACTAACAATTGAGAAAAGATGGATAGTAAAGAATTTTAAAGGAATATAAAAAATGAAATAAAATGCAAGTTCTATTGCATAAATGAGAGTAGTGTACGTTACTGATACAACCTTGAAATCACGTTTGTATTCACAGTTCGTGTGACGGACCTGGGCTAACTTAAGGTAAGTGGGAGATAAATATTATTTTATAAATGTGTTAAATAATAACATTACAACCTATTAAAATTAACACTTAAATCATTTATTAACTAATTAATAAAAACAACCCAGTATTTGCGCACACACACGTGCATTCATTTAGAGCTATTTGAAAATTAAGTTTTAATTTTAATTGATATTGAATGGATAGTTATGTCTATAGACACTGTTACGTCTCAACGGTGTTCCTGCTGACCACGTGGTGTCTCCACATTGAACGACGGAAACGTAGACATGATGCAAAAGGTAAGTGGATGAAATATGAAATAGGACAGCTGGTATTGGTTGAAATTAAGAAATGTTTCTTACTTTACGAAGGACCTTATGAGGTAATAGGAGTGAAGATGAATAATGCGTGCGTACTACAGAACAGAGAGACAAGGGAGATAATAGGGGCACACAATGCAACAAATTTAAAACTGTATTGGTCATCTTAGCAACTGTAGAGGTGATCGTCATGAAATTGATGTGTGAATGAATTTTAATTTGGATTTTGTGTTTACAGAAGGGACTCTCCCCCATTTTCGGGCGATCACAGACTCACCACCTCTGATCGTGGATTTTGGCAGTCTGGAGGCGGACCATGGTTGGCGGTAGCCTCAACTAGAGGTGAAAGCAATGATGGTCTTACTCCACAAATTGGTGACAGTAGAAATTTTTTTTTTTTTTTACACGAACGGGGAGGGGGACCCATAGTTCCGTGGAAAGGTAATATACAAAAAAAAAATTTAGTAATTGGCAGTATTTTCCACGAACAATAGTTTTATTTTATGAATTATGGAATAAAACACCCAAAATTTGTATAACTTAATTCATTAACTCATTAAGGAGTTATTTTTCTTTATAAAATTGAAATGTAATTAATGTAATTTAGAAGTTTAAGATGATCCATTATTGTACTTATCTTGTTGTGAGAAGTTATTGTTGAGAAGTGAAAGCTGGAACTTGCAAAAAAGTGTCTATATTAAAATTTTAATTCTGTGAAATTAATTCATAAAAAATCAACCATTCCTTGGAGAAAATTTTAAAGTTTTGGAAAATTGTATTAAAGTAACAACCTTCAGTGGTTGTGAATTGAAGAAGAACATAGTGAAGCTATGATGATGCCTTAAGACTGCTTTATGCACAGTCATAATATGATTATTAATGTTTGTAATGTATATTACTTTTAAATAAGGATGATTTTATATGTATTCGTAAATATGTATAAGTTAATAAATTTGGGGGCAGTTATGACACTAGGTGTCAAACCATTGCGATTCCCTACATTTCGGGCGATCTCGGCCTTACCAACCCAGATCATGGTTTTGGATGACAACCAGCTGTGGCCAGAATTATTGTAAAACTGACCATAGTTGGTTGCCTTTGAAATTGGTGTAATTTTGGAAATTTAATGGGGTTTAATCAGGGAATCTAAGATTATTTTGAACACAGGCTATTTTCACCCAAATAGGGGTGGTAGACCTTCGGGGCATATGTTAAAATAATGAGTAGGGGTACTTACCCTGAAGTTTCTTCTAACGCTGAAGCAAGGATGGGAGTGAGAGAAAAGAAAAAAGTGCTCACTCCTTCCGCCTCAGTCCTTGTGGAGGCAACTGGACGCAACAGTCCAGGGGGGAGCAATACTGTGTGTGGAGGAGAAAAGGGGATGATTATTATTAACAGCACCAGATAAATAGAATTTCTGTTAATAATAATATTTTATAATGCATTAAATGATTTTGAATTGTTTTAGATATAAATGGGAGAAGGTTAAGAATTGTAGAAGAAGGGAGATATAGATAAATTGTATTTGATTAATCTTTTGATAATGTGTTTAAGTATGTTGGAATATTATTGTGTTAATGTAAGAATTTATACTTCTTCTTGTAAAATGGGAAAGGATTAATTATTGTCGATTGGATTCGAAGATTTTTATGAAATAGGGAACGAATTAAGAGAATGAAAAGTCTATGTAGTAGATATAAGATTATATGTTACTTGGTCAAGAAAACAGTGCTTCTTAACGCAAACCAGTTAAGGGGAAACATATCAGTTAGGGATATATTATTATACTAGGCCATGATTTGAGTTTTTGATTTGATGTTTCAGTGTCTGGTGATGGGGTGGCGGCGGTCCTGTGCTGGCCAGCGTGTCAGAGCAGGAGCGTCAAGTGCAAGTGCCTGTCTGGCCTTGCGGTGTTGGGATCTTGAGAGAGAAGTCCAGTAAGGTCATTCAGGTGCGATCACAGTCACTGGACCAGGGGTAAGTTAACCATGATTTTTTATTTTAAAAAGTAAAGGGGGTTATGGCGACATATCCTGACTGATCCCTTTAGGAAGTATGAGAGTGTCAATGAGAGTTTTTATGCTTCGCCATAAACCCTCTCATTGAGGGGGTATTGTAACGGGACAATCTGGGTATACCCAGGATAATTAGAAAAAATGGGAAATAAAAAGTATAAATAATAATTTTGGGATAACAACATAAATAATAATTGTAAAATTTTATAAGACGTAGTAAGCCAGCGATTGAAAGGGAGTCAAGGTCAACATTCCGATGCCAGAAAAAAAAAGTTAAACAAAACCAAACGAACTTTGACCGATGAAGTCACTAGTTACATAACGGCCAAGCCTGTAAATACGTCACATGGAATGCGATGCGTAGTTAGCCTCGCCTTGGAAATTAGTTCGTCACATAAATGAGAACAATAAAATATGGTCACGTGACCCCCCCTTCGCAGATTTTGACGCAGTATAACTCAGCCAGTTTGAAATTACTCCTTGTGCCGACCGGTCACAAACAAAAGTTACTAAACCAAAATGCGGGCCCGCAAATCTAAAATGTAAAAGGTGAAGTAAAAAGTTGTATATCAACTAATTTGGAACAACTATTATTTTATTTAAAACAAAACGTCGACAGCAAATAAAATGTGCGGAGTGACAAGGAATACCGGAGGAGGAGACCGGACAGTTTGGGACTAAAATTGCCAGATAAGTAACAAAACGGGGAGATATTTCTAAACCATTCAAAATTAAAACCTTTTTAAAGAATCAAATGAGCTCATAGGGAAAATTTAAATATGTACCGTGAGAGAGTGGATGGGCATGTGTAATAATCATGTAATAAAAGTAAGAGGCGCTGGTTTGTGAAAAAATGGGGTATAACTATTTCTATGTTATTTTAAATGTGTCTATTGTAATCAAGGTAATGCCAATATACTGTATATGAATAAGGAATCATTGTAATTTTACCGTGAAGGATAATATCAAAATTAAGAGAGAGAAGGGAGATTTTATTTATGATGGGAGTGTAAAAGAATCTAAGTTTTTCTGTTGTTTGATTAAATGCAATTGAATTGTTTTGAGAAAATAAAAGAAAAAGATGTGTACGAGAGTAACCAATATGTTTAATCTCAAATAACCAGTTCTGAACTTCCCGTTCGCTGATTCGAAACCCGGACCCTGGTGAGTAAAACTTTAAGTTGGTAATAGACAACATGGTGGCTGTAAGAGTCTAAAATTAGTAAACAAATAAAATCAAGTTTATTTATTAATTTGTAAAAGTAAGTACTTGTACAGTTTTTTAATTAAGGGAAAGAGTGTAAAGTTTTCCATATTTTACTATAATAATATAGGTGGCGGCCCTGAAGTTCTGATGGTGTTTGAAAAAAGGTAAGTTTGCAAGAAAAGATCACAAGGTAGGTAAGATTATGGCAGATTATATTTATTAAAAATGTTTGTTTATTTACATGTTAAATAACCTTAGTAGGTCTATTATATTTCACATTTCAGGTCTTGAAGCAGGTTTTGAAGTCCAAAACAGTGATAAACATGACTAATTAAAAAAAAGGTTCTTCGTATTATTTGAATTAGCAGCCATCCTTACTCTTTCTTTTATGAAGTTGCTAAACTGCTAAAATTTTTTTTATTTTTTTTATTGTTCAGACAAAGCTTTTCATCATCACTGACATCATCAGGTCTTAAACAAACAACCGTTGTTTAAGACCTGATGATGTCAGTGATGACAGAGCTTTGTCTGAACAATAAAAAAAAAATAAAAAAAATTTTAGCAGTTTAGCAACTTCATAAAAGAAAAAAAAGGTTACTTTGAATTATTAAAAAAGGCTGAACAAAGTGACTAAAACTTTGAAAAAATATATGCAGAAATTTATATGTAGGAATTTGTCTTATACTCTTAGTTTTCTTAAAAAAAATTATATTGTTACGAGAGTCTACTTGATCGTCGTACATACAGTGGAAACAAAACACAAGAAACCAATTAAGTCATTAATCACCAACTTTAATTTCCACAGATAACCAGTTCATAATTAACAACACAGTCTCTTACAACAAATCAAATAAAAATTGTTCACACGCAATAAAATGTCCACTAATATTAAAACACAATTATATTACAATTATACCGCCAGATTATAAAACACAACACTTCACTAATAACCTGAACGCACACAGTATTGCCCGACAAATAACTGAAACTAAGGCCGCTGCCGCCTACTATTTATTCCCCCGCTCACAGACCAGAACAATCCAAACTAAGCCTTATCTATTAACTACGACGTAATTAATTGCAGCCTTGACACATTCCGCGCGGCTGGCTGCTTCCAGAAAACGCTCGCGAATGCGTTGAGAGTCACGTATGCCACACACATTAGAGCGAGATTCTTCTGGAACATTCGACAAACACGTAGACTGTTCTGTAATGCCATAACAATATTTTACTAATTTCCATGGGAAGTCATTCAAATCATAAATTGGTAATTGTTCACTATTTCACCGCCACCTCTAATGTTTAGATTGACTTTATAATCATAGATGAAACATTGTATTTTCTTAAAGGTCAGAAAAGTAAAAACAACAATAAAAGTAACTTTTAAAGTCAAACGAGGCCGGTAACAAAACACGAAAAAAGTTAGGTTATGTTTTTCTAATATATTTAATTATATATATTATAATTAATATATTAATTATTATAATTATATATATTATTATATCGAATCTAAATATATAGGTTAAGTTAATTAATATATTTCTAACATTGAGCCTTAGAAATTATGTTAGGCTCATCAAAAGACACTGTCTTAATATTTTAAAATATATAAAAGCAGCTGAGGAAAAGTGCACGTACTGCTCATGCCCGAATCGGATGCTTTACTGGCATCTAGTAACGGTACAGAATTGGAAGGCAGAGAATGATAATAAAGTGTTGTCAATTCATACAGTATACCACCTATTGGGAATCCCTGCTTTTACAAAACTGCACAATGTTATTGCAGACTGTTATGTCTAGACAGCCCGGCTAGGCATATTACATAACCGCTGGCAAGCCAGTCTCTCTGTGAATTACAGAAACACACGAAATTGCCAAGCCAGTTTTCATCAGGAGGTCACAGGTAGCAGTTGACTAACAGTGAAGTTGAATAGCACTCGGCAAACAGAGCAGACATAAAACTAACCGTAGCCTAGGACGATTTTTTGGTAGACCGAAAAGTTCTAAGTAGGTCTACCAAAAGGTGAATTTAAACCGTATAACAGTAAACAGTTTATAATACCGCCGGAGAAAATGTGCAGAAAGTGAATGCGGATAGTTTCATGAAGAAGACGAAAATGATATAGTGCACCGTAGTTTAAACCATGTGCCTCTAAATACAAGGAGGAGATAAAGTTACAAATTCGTGTTTTTTTGGCCAGAAGTGTGTCGGTAAAGAGAAGTGGTAATGAGCTTATTAAACGGGGTTTAAAAACAAAGTGTAAAAAGAATGAGAGAGTGAGTGATGTAATAAAGGGGGAGAAAGAAAACATTAAGGAGAGTACTGGTTCGTACAATATATATAGAATTTACATATTTTGATATTGTAACCTTATTGACAAAATTATAGATAAAGTAAAAAAGGAAAAGAAAGAAGTCAATTTTTATGGTAAATAAAATAGTATTTGAATTATCATGAATACGTGTTAGAATAAGTTATTACTCCCGTTTAACATAACCTGTCCTGTATGGAAAATCTCGCCTAAACGAACCTGGTAAGTAAGTAAAGTAAAAAAAGGGGAAAATGTATTACGGTATCCATATTTGTCCTTTTGTTTTAAAAATATTGGTGGCGACCTATAAGTAATTTTGGAATCTTCTGTTTTGATAAGTCAGGGTAAAGGGTAATAAGGGCTAGTGCGTAAAAAGATCGCACGAGGTAAGTAAAAATTATGTGGGGGTAAAGTAATAAAACGTTACAATGACGTTCCCTGCCAGGATTACTCATATGGAATCTTCTGATATGGGTTTAGGCCTGATTGGAAGTATGAGACAGGTTGTGGTAACGGCGTATGTGTGAATAATTAGCGTATATTATTATGTTGCGTAAACTAGGTTATGTTCTGGTAGCATAACGTGCTTGTGAAATTATTGTGTTTACTTTTACATTTGGATAACGAGTTTATGTGTGGAGTATTTTGATTGGGTACGTATAATTATTGTATTATATAAAGGGTGTTATATAAATAATTTTTTAACATGGCTGAGGAAAAAGGAACCAAGATAGGTGGATCAGGGGAGGCATGGAATATTCCGGAGTTCATGGAAGAGTTCAGAAGGTGTATGGAAAGAATGACTGAGGATGACTGGCGTAAATTCAATAATGAGCTTACACAAATGGAAGAACAAAAAACGGGATTATACCCTTTCTTAAAAGAGAATAGTGATGACACTACTGATGATAATAAAAAACGAACTAAAGAGGTAAGAGGACAAACTGAAGAGAGTAAACAAGATACTGATAAACTAAATAAAAATGAAGAGAGTAACTTCAATCAAGTAATGGATAAGAAGGTAAGTGAAGCGGTTAGTGAAAGTAACATAGTTGAAGTGGCAGCATTAGAGAATAAAATACCGAATAATGATTATAATGATGAGAGTGTAGTGGTGATAGAGAGTGGTACATTGAATTATGATGGTGAAGGTAGTAATGATGATAATTTTACAAACAACAGTGTTAGTGTAAGTAGAGATGAAATAACAGATGATGAAGTAAGTGAAGATAGTGAAAATATAAGGGTTAATCATAATGAAGACACAGGTAAGTGGAGTGAGAACATAAATAATGAAGTAATGAAGAACAAGGTGAGTAATGTGGTTAAAACAAGTGATAATTATAATGGAAAAATAATTACGAATAATAATGGTGATGGTTTAAATGCAAATCAGGTGATGAATTATAAGGTAAGTGGTAGTGTTAAAATAAGTAATGATGATATATTATTGAATAAAAATAATGGTGATATCTTGAGTAATAGTGGAGGTGATAATGAGAGTAGAAAGTTAGTTGGCGTTAGTAACTAACTATCTAAGTATTGATGAGTTGGAGAAAGAATGGAGAGATAGTTTCAATGTAGCGTGGGTACAGGGGGCAAATTTATATGGTGTTAAATGTGAAGCAGAGACTTCGCAAGTTGTTTATGGGGATAAGAGATCCTCACTAGGACATTTGGACGACAATGGGTCGGCAAATGGTCAAATAAGTTTTTTGTGTGTAGCTGGCAAGGCCAGATGGTGTTTAAATAATTTTGTGGTATTGCCCTCTGAGTTGAGTGAGAATGGGAAATTGGGTTGGGAAAGTGATTATAAAGAAAGAAATAGAATGATAGAGTTGTTTAATGTAAAGAAAGATTATAGAGAATTTGTAGAGAGAGTAAATAACATTAAATATTTCCCTTATGAAGTAAACAGTGTAGTGATAAACAATGATTATATTGATGATGATGATAAACATTTACCTATTGGGAGAATTAGTGTGCTGGTAGTAGCAGATAATTGTGATAATGATGTAACTTACCTGGGGGTAACAATAAATACTAAGAGACTGGACAAAAAATAATAATGCAGATTTGGCTTATCATAAAATAATAATGGGGGATAACCCTAGGGATTATTATTACGGTAAAATGGAAAAAACAGATTTATATGGTGTGACGGCAGCGGTATGCGAACATCTGCTCTCCGGTACCAGCGGTGGACACAGCGAGCCAATCCAACAACGTGCTCGGAGCGAGCCAACCAGCGATCCCGGTTAGTCAATAAAACCCGGGCCGGCAGAAAATTTTGTGCACTCTTCATCGCCACGCCATCGGACGCACTTCATCTCCTCTCCTCTCTCGGACGACATCGGCGCGGAGTCAGCCGGAAGGAACGGCCGAAGAACAGAACCGGCGTTCTTGCGTCTTCGCCCTCCAGTTCCGCGCCAGCGATGGATTTCGCTGGGCCGGCAGCCGACTCTACAACCGGTGCCGTAAGAAGAGGACTGCAGTACGCCACGATCAGCGGGCGCAGCCGCCGAACACCTCAGCGCGGCACGACCAACATCACAGTTCTCGCCACTCGGTCCTTTTTAGGGCCACCAAAATAACTAGAGTGTACGATTGGCGCCATTTGTCATGCGGCAAGCCTTTTGTCCGGTGACAAGTGGCGCCCAACGTGGGGCAGCGATCATCTTGCGGATGCAAGATCCAGCCACGCCAGCGAGCTACCAGCCGGCACACCAATCAACATGGCGCCCAACAGACACCTCCACAACATCTGGAGAAGAGCAGTAGGCTGGCTACCGGAGAGCATTCAAGACCCGGTGGAGTTGTGACGGCAGCGGTATGCGAACATCTGCTCTCCGGTACCAGCGGTGGACACAGCGAGCCAATCCAACAACGTGCTCGGAGCGAGCCAACCAGCGATCCCGGTTAGTCAATAAAACCCGGGCCGGCAGAAAATTTTGTGCACTCTTCATCGCCACGCCATCGGACGCACTTCATCTCCTCTCCTCTCTCGGACGACATCGGCGCGGAGTCAGCCGGAAGGAACGGCCGAAGAACAGAACCGGCGTTCTTGCGTCTTCGCCCTCCAGTTCCGCGCCAGCGATGGATTTCGCTGGGCCGGCAGCCGACTCTACAACCGGTGCCGTAAGAAGAGGACTGCAGTACGCCACGATCAGCGGGCGCAGCCGCCGAACACCTCAGCGCGGCACGACCAACATCACAGTTCTCGCCACTCGGTCCTTTTTAGGGCCACCAAAATAACTAGAGT
The DNA here is from genome assembly GCA_034769895.1 of Magicicada septendecula. Lineage (NCBI taxonomy): Eukaryota > Metazoa > Arthropoda > Insecta > Hemiptera > Cicadidae > Magicicada > Magicicada septendecula. The sequence continues at coordinate 36,996,827 of CM068369.1, forward strand.
GTACGATTGGCGCCATTTGTCATGCGGCAAGCCTTTTGTCCGGTGACAATGGTTATTATATTAAAAATAATAATATAATGAATGTAAATAAAAACAAGATGTGTAATGTGACAATCAGACTAATTTTCGACGATGGTGGTTAGACAAATAGTGAATGAACATATAATTATTTGAGTTAATGGTACAATTACTTGGCTTATTTAGGTAATGAAGTGTGGTAACTAATAACTGGATATGACGAAAATTTGTAAATAAAATGTGTATGTTGATATTCTGGTAGTGCATCAGCTGATATGCTGTTGACATGGACATTGTATTGTGTGTGACTTAATGCTGGAGTTGACAACAACAATAATGTTTTATGTTGATGAATAATTGCTATGGGTAAATTTTATTATGAAATAAAATAAATACAAGATGTGATGAAATTGAGTTAACTTTTTGTGAACAATATAATGAAGTAACTTAGTGCTTTGGTTATAATGTAGTTAAAATTTATGTGAAAGGATTTTATTAATGTAGAATCATTTTGAATATAATGTAATTAAGAGTAACTTAAATTGTTTTGATGGGAGTCAGATTAAATTAATTTAAAACGTAAATTTGAGTAATGAATTTAAATTCATTCTGATTTTGAATTTTGATTTGAATTATAATGTAAATAGTAACTGATTAAAATGTAAACACTAACATATTTATTTAAATTGAAAACTGAAGGAAACTTTTGTGCTGATGTGGTTAGGAATGTTTATGTTGAGATAGTGTTTGTAAAACAAGATGTGTATACAACTAATGATGTAACCTGGTATAAATAATGAACCTATGTTATATGTTTAACTGTAGATTCCCCACCTAAGTGCTGTCATGACTCACCGGATCATGACCGTGAAAGTAGTTAATTATGGAAAATCATAAATTTTAATTGTTATAACCGGCTTATGGTTTGTTTTGTTTTGTTAACCCGGTGGTTTGTTATATTTAGTTGGGGGGGGGGGGGGCATTTTTAGGGGAATCTACCAATTTTTGGAACAGGGCTATTTTCACCCTTATAGAGGGGGTAGTCCATTAGGGGTGTATTCATAACTGTTAGTAAGTATATTATACTGAATATTTATTGTAACGCCGAAGCAAGGATGGGGTGGAATAAAAGAAAAAAATGTCCACCACTTCCACATCAGTCCTTGTGGAGCAACTGGGCGCTACAGTCCAGGGGGGGTCATAGTGAGTGTGGACGGGGGGGGGGGTGACCAAGTTACAGGCCACGAGGGAGATGTGGTTTACGGCTAGGATGAGGCCGGCGATGGTCAAAAAGCCCAGTGCAGAACACAGTAAATTGTAACGGGTATCAAGGGTTAAGGGTTTTCGGGGGGTGAAAACAAAAAAAATTTTGTTTTAGCGTAAGTTTGAGTTGTGGGTTGGTGATAAGGTATTTTAGAGTAAGGTGGTTATGATTTATTTGCCTTTTATGTAATCAACTTGTACTTTTGGCGGGGAATGGTGTTTTGCTAGGGGAGAAAAGTACCAATATCCAACTTGTATGGCATTTTTATGTATTAAATGTAAGTAGACAGTAACTTTATATTGTCATGTAAACATTGTATTTTCTATAGTCAAGCTACAGGTTTATTTGAAATCAAGGTAAAATGTTTCTGTTTAAGAGCGATGAATGTAGAACAGAGGTATTTGTGCGAAACCAGTACTTTGCAAAAAATCAAACCAGTACTTTGTTAATGACATACCAGTAGGGCTAAGGGGAAACGAATCAGTTGGGGGATATGGAATAATGGAAGGCCGTTTATTGATATTTTGATTGAATGTTTCAGAGTCAGGTGATACTGTGGTAACGTGCATGTCTGATTTTATGGTGTTGGGATCTCGAGCGAGAAGTCCAGTAAGGTCGGATAGGTGCAGCCACAGCCACCGGACTAGGGGGGTAAGTACTCATGATTTTAGTAAAGAACTAAGGGGGGTTGCGGCGCCATATCCTCGCTGATTCTCTTAGGTTTGATGCAATGAGAGTTTTTATGCTTCGGCATAAAACCTCTCATTGGGGGGGGGGGTATTGTAACAGTACAGAATTGGGAGGCAGAGAATGATAATAAAGTGTTGTCAATTCATACAGTATACCACCTATTGGGAACCCCTGCTTTTACAAAACTGCACAATGTTATTGCAGACTGTTATGTCTAGACAGCCTGGCTAGACGTATTACGTAACCGCTGGCAAGCCAGTCTCTCTGTGAATTACAGAAACACATGAAATTGCCAAGCCAGTTTTCATCAGGAGGTCACAGGTAGCAGTTGACTAACAGTGAAGTTGAATAGCAGTCGGCAAACAGAGCGGACATAAAACTAATGTAGCCTCGGACGAATTTTTGGTAGACCGAAAAGTTCCAAGTAGGTCTACCAAAAAGTGAATGTAAACCGTATAACGGTAAACAGTTTATAATACCGCCGGAAAAAATGTGCAGAAAGTGAATGCGGATAGTTCCGTGAAGAAGACCAAAAACGATATAGTGCACCGTAGTTTAAACCATGTGCCTCTAAATACCAGGAGGAGATAAAGTTACAAATTCGTGTTTTTTTGGACAGAAGTGTGTCGGTAAAGAGAAGTGGTAATGAGCTCATTAAACGGGGTTTAAAAACAAAGTGTAAAAAGAATGAGGGAGTGAGTGATGTAATAAAGGGGGAGAAAGAAAACATTAAGGAGAGTACTGGTTCGTATAATATATATATATATAGAATTTACATATTTTGATACTGTAACCTTATTGACAAAATTATAGATAAAGTAAAAAAGGAAAAGAAAGAAGTCAATTTTTATGGTAAATAAAATAGTATTTGAATTATCATGAATAAGTGTTAGAATAAGTTATTACACCCGTTTAACATAACCTGTCCTGTATGGAAAATCTCGCCTAAACGAACCTGGTAACTAATGTATTAAGGTTTCCATATTTATCCTTTTGTTTTAAAAATATTGGTGGAGACCTATAAGTAATTTTGGAATCTTCTATTTTGATAAGTCAGGGTAAAGGGTAATAAGGGCTAGTGCGTAAAAAGATTGCACGAGGTAAGTAAAAGTCATGTGGGGGAATAAAAGTGAAAAACGTTACAATCTCTGGTTCAAACAGGGTGTTACAAAGCTGGCGGCGTTCATATCTCCTACTGAAATACAAATTTATAAAGGATTTCAGCATGGTTTTCATTTCTCGAATGTAAAAAAGTAGTCAGCAGTTTCTAAAAAACATATTAATAATGTCGTGCTCTTAACAAGATATATTTTTTTTTAATTCCAGGATTCCATGAAAGTTCAGGCATAATTCACTTAGTTTTTCCCGGTCAATGAAATTCACGCACTATTCCCGGTTTACCTGGTTGGTGGCCACCCTGTATAGGCTACGTTATAAAGTATAATGTTTATAATATTCCAAAAGACAAGATTTGTTCTCAATACATGAAGTGAGATATCCACTTGAAAATTACGAAAACTACAACTTGTATGGAATGAGCAAACAATGAAACAATACACATTAACACAGAGACTGATGGATAGTGTTACAATACAAAAAAGCCACCCCAATACCAGGGAAAAAGCGATGAATCAACTATATAAAACGTTTAAACTAATGAAAATAAAATGACTATGATGCGACAAACGACTATGACCCAACCCAAGTGATTGACTCAATAAGTGAAATAAAGGAAATCAAATGAGAAGGTAAATGAAAAGGAAACAAACAAAAATATAAATGAAATCAAATGAGAAGATATAGAAGGACACAAACAAATCATAAAGGAAAGGAAATGAGAAATAGCAAAATCAAATGATAATTATTAGTATCAACTAAATAATAAATGTAAATGATAATTATTAAAATCCAAAAACTAAAGACAAACAAAGTACACTATCCAAAGAAATAGAGGTCAAATGTTATAAATAACTCTATAATGATATGGACCTTGTTAACAGTATAACTAACCATTGTGAAGTGCGAGATAGATAGATAGTGAACATGATTAAGTGAGAAAAGAGAATTTAATGTTAGGGAATACCCACTAGTAACACTTAAATACCATAAAAAAGTGCAAAGTGCCAGTGTAAACCCACAAAATAAATAGAAACCCCTACTGATAGACTATAAAATAGGTTAATTACCTTCCGTCAACGTTTCTCAAAATCCTTTTAGGATGACTCGAGTTTCGACACCATTTGGTGTCATCATCAGATCGGATATGAAATTAGGTCAAAACATTTTGATGCATATACATCTCGTCAGATATTAAAAAATTAAAAACAACACATAACATTACATAAATAATAAATAAACTATATCACAACAAAATAACATTACAACAATAAAATATAAAAACAACGCGGCCGCAAACGAACCTGTACAGGAACGCCCCCACGGCAAGACTAAGTCATCCTAAGTCATCCTAAAAGGATTTTGAGAAACGTTGACGGAAGGTAATTAACCTATTTTATAGTCTTAATCGTTTCTGGAGGCAAGAAAAATGTTGTCATCCTAAAAGGATTTTGAGAAACGTTGACGTAAGGTAATTAACCTATTTTATAGTCTTAATCGTTTCTGGAGGCAAGAAAAATTTTTAAACCTACTGATAGGTATAGACACCTAAAAACCAGTGATAAACACTACTCTTTAATGGTGAAAAGTGCTAGAAAATAAGAATATTGTTATTATTAGGATTAAGAGTAATTGTAGATTAGGAATACAAGGGTATTCAGGGAAAAAATCCCATGAAGAGTCAAAGTAATAGTGTTACCATGGTTAGATAGTAAAGATTTGAAAAGAAAAATATAGTAAAGAATAGAAAAGCAAATTAAGTAAAACATCCTATGTTCAAAGGGATAAGTAGTTAGATAAAGTAAATGGTGTGATGATGTTTGTCACCAAAAAATAAATTAGAATAAACAAAATATAAACAAGATTAGCATAGTAACTATTAAAAGATTTGTTCGATTAAGTCTATGAGTAGGAATATGGCTGAAAGAGTTATACAGGCCATAAACCTAAATGTTGTGTTATGTTTTATAAATAATAGTAAATAATAAACAAGTTATAAAGTAAAGAGATAAATTCTTACGAACTTAATAATACTGGACAAGCCAGTCAGAAGGTAATAGACAAACCATGATTTTGTAAAATAATGAAAACATGCAATTATTCTAAAACAGACCCAAATCAATTCAAAAAGTAACCAAATCATTTATGACACAAAACAAAACATGTATAAGGGTAAAATAATATTTAATTTGCATAAAATAAGAAAATACAGCCAATTACTACCTAGGCCTATGAAATGCCTAACTGTATAAAACCAAAAACAACAAATTGTAAGAAATTAACTATTATATTAGCAAATCCAAGGCAAGTAACTAGTTAATGATAATTAGTGGATCATATTAAGATGTAAAAGTTAAATTAAGGACATAAAATAAGAAAGAAATGTAATTAGATAATATCAACATAATTGTCAAAACATTAATACATAAGCAAACCCAGCTCTGAGAGATGTCAAAATGATCTTTGAAAGAAAATATAAACAGTTGTGATAATATCTGACATTGATAAGAAGACAGAAGAATAATAGCAATTCAAATATTATACCAATGGGCTTAAGTTATGAATAGCCAATGAGAGGCAATCTGTTGCCATAACAACCAAACGTTATTTATGATTATTCCGTTAGAAACAGTTAGTCCATTATTGAATCTCAAGACGAATAGACGCCAAGCCGTAAATGACTCAAATTTTAATTTAAAACAATAAAAAGTAACCAAAATTACTAACATGAAGAACCAAGCAGTCTGATGAGGAACTATCCCATTCAACTAAGACCACAGACCAGATTATTAAATTCTAAATTAATAAATTTCGATCAACTTATCCGAAAAAGACGCCAGGCATAGTTACATTCCCCAATGATGGAAGATTGGTGACTAAAGATGACCCAACCTATTTCGAAGTGAATGACTCTAACTGACTTCCACTGATTTGATAAGTATTGCTGAGTTACCCGAATTTATGGAATAAATTCTTTCCAATTTTTTCTCACAAAACTTTTAACTCTCACTATAAACTGATGATCTACTTTCTTTCAAGGATTAATTAAAAATAAAACACTAAACTTATATGAAACTAGAAAATAACCTGTAAAGAAATTACTAACTTTTGACATACACTTTTTAACACTTCAGGAACAAATTGTAATTACACCTTATAGTAGGCTATATAAGTACCAGTAATGTAAGGTAGTGTACTTTATTGTAATCAAATTGATATTTTTTCGTAAACCACAAGAATCCAGATTCATTGAACGAAATTAAGAATAAACATTCAGTACACGCCATGTCTAAATAAATCGTTCAGAATCGACTTCGCCAAACCTTGAGAAATAATTGTCTTAATACTGCCGGAGCAAATTTGTTTAAAATCCAGATATAATTTTGTATAATATTAAATAACAAATAATCACTAAATTAATAAACTAGTACAGAGTTGTAACCACTGTTCTTTATTTCATAGGAAATTATATTATATGATTTGTGTACATTAGCGATAAGCAACATTGACGGTAAGCGCTAGGCATCGGATTGATTAGGCAGCTAATCAATTCGCACGTGGCGGGAGTAATTCAAATTCACCATACCGTCATAGAACGAACGCTAGATAGTCCTATTTTTTAATTATTTTCAGATTACACAATTTGGCGCCCCCCGTGATTTACGAAAACATACTAAAGAACAGGTAAGGTTCCCACTCGCGAGTACTGGTAATTCAAGAGATCGCTACGGACATCGTCAGCGTAAACATAAAGTAACGACTATAACGTGTGAGGTGAACACACAAAATACACTTTTAAAGAGTACGTAAATATCTCGTCGTTACAAATTGGCGACCAACTAGTGTGGCTAGAATTAAAGACTAGCGGCGGTTACGAAAAAGTATGAAACATTCCATGATCACAAGGGGAAAATCCAAGAAGGGGACGGAGGAAACCGACGAAGAAGAAATGGAGATGTTTGAAGAAATAATCGAAGAGGATGCCCAAGGGGACCAACCATAAAACCCAATTCAAGACAGGGAGAAAGAACAACAGGAGGGTGACAAGGAAGAAATTAGAGGAGACCCGAACTTACTAAAAATCATGGAATTAATGAATAGTATGAATGACAATTTTAAGAAGCAGATGAAGAAACTATTGGAAAAATAGACAAAATGGAGGAGAAAATAAAGAAAAATTGGACAGCAACAGTGGAGAATTGAAGAAACAACTCAAGGAGGACATAGAACTTCTGAATAATAAGATGGAGAGCAACCATGAAGCCTTGAAGAGAAACCAAGAGATCTTAGAAGAGAAGAGTGAGGAGTTAAAGAGACAGATCAAGAAAGATCTGGAAACGCTGAACAACAAAATCAAGAATAATAGCGAAACACTCCAACGACAATTGAAGGAAAATAGCGAGAAGACCAAAGATGAGTTGAGACAACAATTGGTAGAATGTCAGATTATTGGCAGATTAAAGAAAATAAGGAGAAGATCCAGGGAATTAGCCAACGGGGAAGACAAATGCAAGAAAAGCTGGATGCACTTAGAGAGAAACCCTGCAACAACACCCACATTATAACCAGCGAGAACCAGGAGATAATAAACTTTTGCAGCTACCGGCGTAACCCTATGGAATTCCTCAAAAGAGTGGAGGAACTAATTGAAAAGAACAGGGAAACGAAATGGACAACGGTGAGAAGCCTAATTGATGAGATGTTCAGGGACACCCACGACAATTGGTGGACGGCCACCAGACCAGAGATAAACAGTACCCAAGAATTCAAAACGCAGTTCCAAGATAAATATTGGTCGGAGTCAACCCAGAATGTGGTCAGAAATGATATAAGCAACGGGAGGTACGAACCACATACGGGACACACCCTCACTTCGTACTTTCTAGGTAAAGAGTGCTTAGCCAGAAATTTAGAACCGAGGATACCGGAGGAGTCATTGATGATACAGTTGGGATACCATTATGAGGATGCGGTCCAAAAAGCCAGGAGACAGGGCCAAATAAAAACTATCCAAGGAATGGCAAGCTTATTGGAGGACCACGAGAATGACGGCAAATATAAAAGGAATAGCATGGTCAATCTGAAATACAACAGATGGAGTGAGAATCAGAACACGCCGAACCACAACCCATCGATAACTCCCAAAATAACAATTAGAATAACACAAACCGGAATATAAACGGCAATCAGTATCGGGGAAACCGTCCAACATACAATCAGGGGAATCCACCATACAACGGGAACAACCCGAATAACAACCCCACCCACAACAACAATTACCTACCGGGGAACGGGACCAAACCAACGTCCTAGCGGCCACCCCAATAATAGCAAGTACCATGGCAATAATTATAACCCGAATTACCAGTACAATAGGGGAACCAGGAATAATCAAAATAGAGATGATGTTCGAGGACGTCAACTTTATTAATGGGAGGAGTCAGCCAAACCAGAGGAGGTACTGCCCAAACACACCGCCAAACTCCTGGTATAATACAACGACCTCAAATAACAATCCATTTCAAGAAAATAGGACTACAGAAGAGTCAGGGAACAGCCTGAGTATTCGACCAGAACCCGTAAATGAACCTGCGACAAACTAGTCCGATAATCGGGCCAACAATGTGCAACCAGATTTAAACTAACAAGGTCAGTGAGAACCAAAGAACGCCCTTCACATGACCAATCACTTGGATTGCTAAAATAAATGGCGCGACGAAACCATCACAAAATAATAACGATCGTATCCAATAATTACCTAAAAAATATCTTAGGTAAGATATTATTTATCTTATCCTAATTATTTATCAATCCTAAAAGGATTTTAAGAAACGTCGACAGAAGGTAAATAACCTATTTTATAGTACTAAAAAATATACGAGCAGAACTCCTGGAAGAAGAGGACAACCATCTGCCAAGAATTAACAGTGAAATAGTTCACGTACAGGCCACAATAAACGGAACAATAACAATCATCATGATTGACACGGGTCAAACATCTCCCTGATAAACCAGACAGAGCTAGAGTGGATCCAAGCTAACTCCAACTTACCAATACCCACATTGCCGATCAATAACATCATCATAATTGGGGCAACTGGTAAACACAACAAAACAGTAAGAAAACAAGTCTCACTGGAACTGAACAGCCAAAACTTAACAATACCTATTGTTTTCCTAGTAGCGAATGGACTACCATTCAATATGGTCATAGGGTGTGACGTGTTACGACAACACTCAGCAGTAATCAACCTACAACAAGGGATAGTGTTACTAACATCTGAAAGAGGAATATGGTCAGCAAAAATAATAAACTGCAACCCTACACCAACAGCATTGAATCAGGACCCAGGCTTAAAAAATTATTATTGCAGAACACATGAACCATCCATAATTGTGAATGATGAAGAGGAAAATAGGGAACTGTGGGAGAAGAAACTCGAGGAGATAAGAATATTCCAAAGAAACAGACCAAAACAGGAAATAACCAATACACAAGTTGAAAATCTAATAAAAATATATAAAAAATACCAACACGTTTTCTCCAATACTCCAGGCAAGGTCAAGGGATATCAATGTAAAATTAATTTCCAGGAACCAGTAGACTTTCATAGAAAATCTTACCCCATTGCATACTCCCTTAAAAATGAAGTCAGAGCGGAGATTAATAGAATGATGGAGGAGGACATCATTGAGTATAGCCAATCTCCATACACAAGTCCTATCGTAGCTATACCCAAAAAGAGTGGTAAAGTCCGGATCTGTTTAGACGCCCGGGAAATCAATAAAATGATCGTTAACAACCAAACTTCGCCGGGGAAAATTGAAGAGATTTTGAAAAAGTTCCATGGAATAAAATACATCAGCACATGGGATACCGTATGTGGGTACTGGCAGGTGGAGCTGCACCCACACAGTAGACAGTATATGGCTTTCATCTTAGACAGGAGGGATTATCAGTTTAAGAGGTTACCTTTCGGCCTCATCAACTCCGTCGCAGTGTTTGTAAAGTGCATGGACCAAGTCCTAGGTCAAGAGGCTCTGAAGTTCACAACAATATATGTGGACGACCTACTGATAACATCATCGGACTGGGACGAACACTGTGCACGAATAGACCAAGATAAGTGTTGAATGAACTCTCCAACAACAATGTAACTCTGAAGCTGGATAAATCCAAGTTCATAGCAGAAGTAAAATTCCTGGGATTTAACCTAACAGAGCAGGGAATATCTCTGTCCCAAGAAAAGGTAGAAGCCATCCAGAAATTCCCCACACCTAAAAATAAGAAGCAGTTGCAATCCTTCCTGGGTATTTGCAACTACTACCGTAAATTTCAGAATAACTACTCTTATTTAACTGCCAAATTTTCAAAACAACTCTCATCTAAAGACAAGTGGACCTGGGGAACCGAGCAGGATGAAGTACTAACACTCATAAAACAAAAATTCCTAGAAACAGTGATGCTGCATCATCCCAACTTCTATCTGAATTGCGACGCCAGTGACGTCAGTCTAGGCACTGAACTGTATCAAGAAGATAAAGAAGGACACCACCTGATCATCAGCTTTGCCAGCAGAGTATTAAATAGTTGTGAGCGTAACTACAACGTTATGGAAAAGGAGTTGCTTGCTAAGCATAGTGTTTGCGTGCGGAAAATTAGAACATACATCCTAGGGTACCACATTACAGTCAGAAGCGACCATAAGTCGATATCATTTCTTAAACAATGTAAATTAAGTCATGGTAGACTTACCCGTTGGATCCTCGCTCTGCAAGAGTACCATATCACGTGGGAATACATTCCAGGCCGGAAGAATGTAGCGGCTGACATATTATCCAGAATAAATGTAGATAATCAGACATTTGAAGGAGAAAAGGAGAAAATCGCCAAGGTGTATTATATGTTGAAGGATAGGAAGGACCTGGAAGAAATAGTAAATGAGATCGTACAACAGCAGAAACGAGATACCAAATTAGCAAACATACGAAGGAGAGTGATAGAATGAGAAGAGATTATTAATAAATTTTTGTCGTGTTTCCTACGATTTAATTAATTACAAAATGATCTTAAACTCCCACTTACCTTCTATTTGTCACTTTCTGGCCAGATCGTCTAGTGGTGTAACCCTATTTCGTACAGCGAATTTACCAGCACAGAAAATGAAATTAGGTACTTGAAATGATTATTCTAACACACATATATCAAGTGAAATAAAGTATTAATTTATTGTTTTAGGTTGTGACATTCTCTGTTCTCCTTTCCATTGCCACTGCATTATCACTGCTTCTACTTTTATATGTATCACTCTCTAGTCCATATTTTGGAAGTTTTAATAAGTTTTGGCCTGCAGGCCTTTTACTGAGAACCGCGCGGTTCACTTGCTGGGATGCAACAGACGTTTTCTGCGCACACTGCACGAAGGTATTTCTGAAACGTGCCATTAGCGTGAGAAACTTGGCCGACTGTGTGCGCGGTTGACAGCGCGGGCGCGCCCCCTCCTTGCAATCTACGCATACCAAAGCCAATTCACACCCGTCTCGATGATACAGTCTATTCACCATACGTATTTGGTTGCAAATAATATTGAAAAGATTTAATTTCCAAAGCCCTATAGGTCTGTACCGTTACATTTTATTGCCTACATAAGGATGTATTATTCATCAAAACCAAAAGAAATCATGGAAATTGGAAGCTAGTAGTTCCAACATGTCTAGAAAACAAATTAATTAAAGACTACCATGTCAGATACGGACACATGGGAACATTAAAAATGGTTAAAGCTTTAGAAGAAGAACTATTCATTAAAAGTATAACAAGAAAAGTAAATAAAAATATCAAAACCTGCACTATATGCCAAATGGTTAAAACCAATAACGAGAGAAAGAATGGAATGATGATACCCATCACATCAAATAAAAAACTTGAAAAAGTGTTTTGTTGACATATGTGGACCATTCCCACATAGCGGAGGGAGACAGAGATTCAAGTTCATTGTGATTCTATTGGACCATTACACCAAGTTATATGCTATAAACAGAGCAACAACCAAGAAAATATTAGAATTAATAAAAAACAAATACGTACCAGAAATTGGAAAACCGTATACAATAATAACTGATCACAGAACACAAGTTAAAGGAAGAAAGTGGAGAGATGAATTATTGAAATTAAATATAAAAACATATAAAACGTCCGTATACCACCCAAGCAGTAATCCCGCAGAAAGAGTATTGAGAGAGGTGGGACGCATTTTGAGAACATACTGTCATGATAATCAAAGAGAATGGCAAAAATATTTAATTTTATGAATTTGCTAACTGCTATAATTTTTTTATTGTTCGACTAAGCTTTTCATCATTACTGACATCTTCAGGTCTTAAACAACCTGAAGATTCAGGTTGTTTAAGACCTGAAGATGTCAGTAATGACGAAAAGCTTAGTCGAACAATAAAAAAATTATAGCAGTTAGCAAATTCATAAAAGAAATAGTAAGGATGGCTGCTAATTTAAACAGTACAAAGGAAAAATATTTAACTTCAACTGAAGAATTTTTGAACATAAGTTACTACCATTTCATTGAAAACACACCATATTCTATGATGTTTGGAAGAAAGCCACATCAAGAGATACAGGAGTTAATAGACTTTCCAACCAACCCAAAAGACCCGTATGAAGAAAATAAATGCTACAACCGAATCATGGAGAAAATAGAGAAACGAAAAACTAAATATTCCCAGAACCAGATCAAAATAATTAAATATAATTTAGGAAAAAAGGTCTTAATCAAAAATCGTGGAACTACCTAGTACATTCGAAGGTATAGCCAAGATACTATTACTGTTATATGTAGGACCTTATGTCATAACAAAAGACAATGGCAACAATATGTATGAAATAAGCAATATAACAACTAAAAAGATAACCGGAGTATATAACCAAGTTTCCATCAAGAAGTTTTACGAGGAAACATGAACAATCATAAAAATAAAAAATTGCAAAATTCAAAAAATATGTAAGATCACATACGCTATTACTTAGATAACATATGAGGTAAAATAAAAAATAAAGGAATACACCACAATATTCCTAAATAGTAAGAACAACCAACTTACAATAATATTTAGAAAATATGAGATGAAACAAAATAAACAAATAAAGAGAAAACAAGAATTAATAATACAAGAGAAACAGAAAGGAGATCAATTAAAATAAACAAATATAGAACCAAGCAAGACCTGCTAAGACAAGTACATAAAATAATAAAAAATATAGAATATTCAGAAAAAAAATGAACTGGTACAAGAAAACAAAAAAAATATAAAGCAAATATATATCAAATGGCTAAAGCAAAATAATGGTAATCAACAAAGAAGAAGAAGAAGAAAAAAGATGTCTAAAATAATTAAAATGATCACAAGAAGAAGAGAAAAACAAACTAATTAAAAGTTAGAAATAATTAAATTAACAACTAAATAAATAAAAACAATCAACTGTGTGAGTAGATAACAGAATATAGCAAAGGTACAGCGGAAGGAAGAATTAGTAAAAAATTAAAATGATCTAAAACACCATGAAATCGACAATCCCCAAAATATTATTAATGAAAGTCACAAGATGACAAAAAGGTATTTAAGATTGACTGAGAATAGGTCCAGCAATCAATTAACTAAGCAGAGATGATGTTCGTCTGATCTCAGGAAAAAAGGTAGTAATGGAAGAAACCAGCTACTAAAAGTTAGGGAAAAAATTATATAACAGGAAGAACGCACTAATGGAAAAAATAAACAGATCTAAAAAATAACTAAATAAAAAAGGAATGGAACAAGTAAGAAGAGAAACAAGAAAGAGGAAATAAACAAGAAGAAAAGGAAAAAATTATATATAACTGATAATTTCATAAAAAACTATGCTAGTGTTTACCAAAATGATCAATTTTGATGGAGAGGCATTATGTTACAATACAAAAAAGCCACCCCAATACCAGGGAAAAAACGATGAATCAACTATATAAAATGTTTAAACTAATGAAAATAAAATGACTATGACGCGACAAAAGACTATGACCCAACCCAAGTGATTGACTCAATAAATGAAATCAAATGAGAAGGTAAATGAAAAGGAAACAAACAAAATATAAATGAAATCAAATGAGAAGATATAGAAGGACACAAACAAATCATAAAGGAAAGGAAATGAGAAATAGCAAAATCAAATGATAATTATTAGTATCAACTAAATAATAAATGTAAATGATAATTATTAAAATCCAATAAAGTAAAGACAAACAAAGTACACTAACCAAAGAAATAGAGATTAAACGTTATAAATAACTCTATAATGATATGAACCTTGTTAACAGTATAACTAACCATTGTGAAGTGAGAGATAGATAGATAGTGAACATGATTAAGTGAGAAAAGAGAATTTAATGTTAGGGAATACCCACTAGTAACACATAAATACCATAAAAAAGTGCAAAGTGCCAGTCTAAACCCACAAAATAAATAAAAAACCCTACTGATAGGTACAGACACCTAAAAACCAGTGATAAACACTACTCTTTAATAGTGAAAAGTGCTAGAAAATAAGAATATTGTTATTATTAGGATTAAGAGTAATTGTAGATTAGGAATACAAGGGTATTCAGGGAAAAAAATCCCATGAAGAGTCAAAGTAATAGTGTTACCATGGTTAGATAGTAAAGATTAGAAAAGAAAAATATAGTAAAGAATAGAAAAGCGAATTAAGTAAAACATCCAATGTTCAAAGGGATAAGTAGTTAGATAAAGTAAATGGTGTGATGTTTGTCACCAAAAAATAAATTAGAATAAACAAAATATAAACAAGATTAGCATAGTAACTATTAAAAGATTTGTTCGATTAAGTTTATGAGTAGGAATATGGCTGAAAGAGTTATACAGACCATAAACCTAAATGTTGTGTTATGTTTTATAAATAATAGTAAATAATAAACAAGTTATAAAGTAAAGAGATAAATTCTTACGAACTTAATAATACTGGACAAGCCAGTTAGAAGGTAATAGACAAACCATGATTTTGTAAAATAATGAAAACATGCAATTATTCTAAAACAGACCCAAATCAATTCAAAAAGTAACCAAATCATTTATGACACAAAACAAAACATGTATAAGGGTAAAATAATATTTAATTTGTATAAAATAAGAAAATATAGCCAATTACTACCTAGGCCTATGAAATGCCTAACTGTATAAAACCAAAAACAACAAATTGTAAGAAATTAACTATATTAGCAAATCCAAGGCAAGTAACTAGTTAATGATAATTAGTGGATCATATTAAGATGTAAAAGTTAAATTAAGGTCATAAAATAAGGACAACTAGTCAACAGAGCCAAACACATAATGACACACAAACAAAAGCCCTACATGAAACAAATCCGACCATCAGCCCCTACCCTCCAAGCGCTTCCCAAAATCCATAAAGAAGATATTCCGATCCGCCCCATTATCAACTACCGTAATGCCCCTGCACACAAACTTGCAAAATATCTAGACAAAATTATCAGACGACACACACAACTAGACAACAACTTTGCAGTAAAAAACAACACAGACCTAGTAACAAAAATAAAAGACATACACATCACCCATAATGCCACATTAGCCTCCTTTGACATTAAAAACCTGTACACAAACATCCCCATCTCTGAAACAATCACCATCCTATAAAACAAACTCAAACAGAACAACACACCAGACGAACTTATCAACGAAATAACAGAAACTCTGAACATTATCACAAAACAAAACTACTTTACTTATAACAATAAATACTGCACACAGAACGATGGCTTACCCATGGGCTCCCCCATATCCAGCATTCTAGCAGAAATCTTCCTCCAACACTTGGAAAAAACAAAAATACTCACAAACAATGACAGACACTCACATAAAATACTATATTGGCACAGATACGTTGATGACATTCTAATACTATACAGGGGAAACAACAGACAATGTGAACAGTTACTAACGCACATAAACAAAATACATAAAAACATAACCTTTACTGCCGAATACGAACACAACAATACCATAAACTTCTTAGACCTCTCCATCACAAAACTAGAACACAGGCACAAATTCAGTATATACAGAAAACCAACTATAACTGACACACTAATACACAACACCTCCAATCACCCAATACAACACAAACTAGCTGCCTTCAGAACCATGATACATAGACTTAACAAAAACCCTTAGACGAAAAAGACTATAAAGACGAACTAAACATGATAAAATATCTAGCAGAATCTAACGGATATGACAGAACAATAGTCAGTAAACTCCTACACAAAACAAACAACAGACAAAGACAGAAAACAACAAATTCATAACACTAACATACATCAACAAACAAACTGAAAAATAGCCCACAAATTCAAAAAAGCAGGATACAGAATCACTTACAAAACTACTAACAAAACAGAACACACACTATCAAAACACACACACAAAGCACAAAACAAATTCGATCTACCCGGTGTTTACAAGCTAAATTGCTCAAATTGCAATAAATTCTACATAGGCCAGACAGGACATAGCTTCAAACAGAGATACGTTGAACACACAAAAGCACTCCACTCCACTACAGAATCCACCTTTGCAAACCACCTCATTGAAGCAAACCACACATATAAAAACATCGACAATAACATGAACATTCTACACGTACACACAAAAGGCCGAAAACTAGACACTCTAGAACAATTGGAAATATACAAACACACAAAAACAAATAAAAACGACATCCTAAACGAACAGAGACATTTCAAATTGCACGCATTATTCAAACATATCTCACCCCACACACGCAGCATCGATCTTTCAAAAATCGATTCCGTCGCCTACAACAAGACGGACAGCGCTACCAACGGCAGCCTCTGAAGAAGCCTTATAAAGGAGAAAACTGGTTTAGGCTGTAAGGTAAAACTTTATGCTTTTACTTATAAAACCTAGTGTTCCGAGTCGTTAATGCAATAGTGATGTTTATAAAATAAGAAAGAAATGTAATTAGATAATATCAACATAATTGTCAAAACATTAATACATAAGCAAACCCAGCTTTGAGGGATGTCAAAATGATATCTGAAAGAAAATATACACAGTTGTGATAATATCTCAGACACTGATAAGAAGACAGAAGAATAATAGCAATCAGAAGATATACAGTCATTTTGAATAAAAATTCAAATATTATAACAACGGGCTTAAGTTATGAATAGCCAATGAGAGGCAATCTGTTGCCATAACAACCAAACGTTATTTATGATTATTCCGTTAGAAACCGTTAGTCCATTATTGATTCTTAAGTTTAATAGACGCCAAGCCGTAAATGACTCAAATTTTAATTTAAAACAATAAAAAGTAACCAAAATTACTAACATGAAGAACCAAGCAGTCTGATGAGGAACTAGCCCATTCAACTAAGACCACAGACCAGATTATTAAATTCTAAATTAATAAATTTCGATCAACTTATCCGAAAAAGACGCCAGGCGTAATTACATTCCCAAATGATGGAAGATTGATGACTAAAGATGACCCAACCTATTTCGAAGTGAATGACTTTACACCTTAATTCAACTGATTTGATAAGTATTGCTGAGTTACCGGAATTTATGGAATAAATTCTTTCCAATTTTTTCTCACAACACTTTTAACTCTGACTATAAACTGATGATCTAATTTCTTTCAAGGATTAATTAAAAATAAAACACTAAACTTATATGAAACGAGAAATGTGCTATAATACATTAACACATTTATACACTAATATAAATATAACTCCCACTCACCTTAATCCGGTCCAAGGTTACGTCGCACGAACTGCGAAATACAAGTATGATTTCAAGGTTGTCTCAATAACACACTCGACTTGCATTTATGTAAAACAACTAAAATTTTATTTCATTATCTATACTTTTTTAAATGCATGAATTATTCCTCTTTCTTTCTAAATTGACATATTACTGCTTCCTCAATCTATTAATAACCTAAACATTTATTTCAACATTGTGGACTTATTCTAATATAATCATTTATTAATCAAGACGACCCAGCTTGCTACACACTCTCTTTCATTCAAATTTCCCTCCCCATTATTTTATAGCGCTCATTTAATTTAAATGAATTAAAATCGGGAACTTAGTAATCGGTTACTTAACTTGAGGTGTCACTCTCGTCGTCGCGTGCTGCACTAGTTATATATCCGAATGTTTCGTTAGTTCGATACACTTTGAAATTTTTCTCCTTCACTTCACTGGCTCCATTCTGAGATATCAATTCATTTTTTAAGGACTGTTTGACACTTTTTTACAGAAAAAAATAAATTTGGATGTGCGCGACTTTTTATTGCTCCCGGCCGGGAAGCACAGTTATTCCTCCTGAGATAGAGCGTTACCAACCAATCTCCCACCACGTCGGGTTCTGGACAGGAAACCAATGCCTTCTTGTGTTAAATTGTTCATCACTGCACAGGGAACATGGGTTGTGAGTGCTCCCAAAGGGTTGACGATATCTCACTGCCACGAGTCACGAGACTAATGTAGGCGGAGTCTTATGGTATTTCCGTCAGCACTAAACCAAGTGGCGAACTAAATTTTACATCTTAGCCATCTTGTTTGGTGTCGCTTCATTCTGCTTGGCGTCATTTGCGCGCATGCTGGTGTTTGCGCATACCTTGGGTGTAACAAATTCTTGGAATTGTACTGCGTTGCCAAACATACATCGCATGCCACTGTTCTTTGTTTGAATAAAACCGTTTTAGGTATGGGACTTGCTGCGTTGGTCACATATACATTCAATAAAAATAAAATAAAATGAAATACCCCTTTTGGCCCCATTACAGAAAATAACCTGTAAAGAAATTACTAACTTTTGACATACACTTTTTAACACTTCAGGAACAAATTGTAATTACACCTTATAGTATATAAGTACCAGTAATGTAAGGTAGTGTACTTTATTGTGTAACGGACCAAATTTGGGTATTTTTATTTATTTGCATTTTTTCGGGGTTTCATAAAAATATATTGTAAAATTTAATCCCATTGTGACAGACCACGTGTTGAATGGAACAGTTTAGAACAAAGGCAAGACGTAATAGCATTGTGCAATCAGTTGAGGTATGCAGCAAGCCTCATTTCCAAGAACTTTGTCTGAATGTGACAGCGCGCACGCACGTGTCAAGTGAGTATACGCTCGGGGTGACGCTACTTCAGAAACTCAAAATGGCCTAGAGGGGAATTGTTGCCTTGCACATGTCCCCATGAAGGCGGATATGAAACTTAAGGTCCGCCTCTTTTGTGACATCAAGCCAGAAGCGCCTAAATATCGTCGGCACACAACACGGAAAAAACTACTATATATCAGGCCTACAGCCACTAAACTACAACAACTCAAGTAGGAGCGACAACGAAATTCGTTCGCGGCAGGCATGAAGATCCGTCCGCCCCAAATAGACTCTTTTCCCAGTTCGTCACGAATAGTAC